>OY282558.1:188144590-188424590 GCA_958295665.1 Tipula vernalis
TTAATGTACAATTATGCCCGATTTAGATGAAGAAAAATGTTTGCTTTGCAAAAAATGTTTGCCTTGCATAGAGCTGCACGCAATAAAAAAATATCCATTAGTTAAAATGAGAAAGGACTAAGTGAACCAAAATGGCGATGCTATAATTTTTTGGCGGCTTATACATAATTGGATGTTATATTTTTTGACATTTATCAGTAGTGTGACAAAAATAAAATTTATAACAATAAATAAAATTGTTAGTGACAAAAATAAAACTTAATAAATAAAATTGAGAAAACTGCTTTTGATTTGATTTTTTCTGCTATAACATTTGACTTTTGGTCATCGTATAGGTTTTCATAATATACTTTTATTGTGTTTGTGTTTGTTTGTTACTATAAAATATCAAAAAATATAGTCGGGTCGAGTATATTTTATAGTATCATATTTATTTTTAATGTTTTTATAGTAACAATTGGTAAAAAAAACAAAAAAAAATCGCTAACATAATTTTGCATGTTTATGTTTTGTTCTTGTCATTCAAACGAAAATTGTAATGTACTAATATCTTCTTTTTTTGCAAGGCAAACATTTTTCTTCATCTAAATCGGGCATAATGTTTGATTTAAATGAATTTCCTTGTATAATAAATTCGCCCACATTTTTGTTATTGTTGTTTAATTTAATATAAATTTATTTACATTAATTTAATTATTTACCATTGTATTCATTTTTTATTTTAATGTGGAATGTAATTTTAATTTTGTTATAACATAAATTCTTTCATATAAAATAAATTATATTATTAAATTTTAAAAAAGAATTAGCTATTTGTTTAGAAATTTTCGTAATACAAAATTATTTGCTTTACTATTTTCTATAAGGACAGCTTCATTGCATTAACCATTGTACTTAAAATAAATAATTGTATCGCCCTTAGTTGACTTGCTCAATACAAACCATTATTATTTGCACCTATTTTTTTAATTTTCGTTGTAGTGTCACAAAAATTAAAAGGTAAACAGTTGCGTATTTCAAATAGTTTATATCAAGAAAGCTGTCTAAGAGACATCTATATTGCGATATTATAACAATAATAAAATTTAGGGCTTTTTTCCATTTTATAATCTTTGAAAAGTCACGGGCACACACAATTTTTCAAGCCATTTAAATTTAATTTATGGCTTTATTAAAAACCACACACCAAAATTAATGACACCTTTCTATGTAAAAAAATATATTTCAGTTAAAAATGAGCTTACTGCAATGTTTTACATGAAGTAAGGTGAAAGTAACTAAAATATCATTCAATTCAAAATAAATAATACAGAAAACGCCCTCACAAGCTTTTATAGATACACTGTTACTATTTGGAAAGTAAACTTGAGACATATTTTTATTTCATTATTTTGGCTATAATTAATTAGTACTACCACACAGGATTAATAGATATTTTTGTTCAAGATATTTAGAATAGCTTTGTTATTCTTTTTTATAAAATTTGGGCGTTTATCATTCAAAACTTTGGAGCAGAAAAACACCCCTTTTACTATAGATTCCTATGGAAATAGGTGAAAAGTTATACCACTAAATAAGCTTCTAAAAATACGTCATTATGATTATGGCTCTATACTCTAGAAGGCTTTGATATCATACCATAAAACAATGGTAACATTAACGAAATTATTTGTGTAACTTGAGACATTTTTAATATTTGTTTTGTATTAAATGCTATATAGTAAATATTGGGTGTTTTTTTTTATTCATTCCACAGAAACAATAGAAGGAATAAAATAACGACCCCGTGACCATGGAATATTCCGAACGAAATGCAATAAAAAATACAATAGAATAAATAAAATATTTTTTTGACAGCTTTCAATCTGGTTTTATACGTCTTGGGTTATTAGTAGCTACACTCATCTGCTAAAGCAAAAAGTAATTTTCTATAAATACATAGATAATTCGAAATGGACAGTAAAAAAATAATTGGAATAGCTCTGTGCTCCAAAATTAGTTGGGATTTAATTTGGTGATTCCAGCTATTCAGACGATGAAATTGAAAAACTTAACCCCAAAAGTCAATTGTAACATGAGAATACAATTTGCTCATTTAATGACGACCAATTTAAGGTGCATTTTCGGATGTGGCCCGGTACCCTTTAGCATTTATACAAGAATATCGCGCTTCTGGAAAGAAAATTTCCCTTGAGAAACAATTGTTAATGACAGTATGGTACTTGGCAAATAACGAATGTTTCAGGTAACATTTGAGTTAGAAAAATATTTATTTATTTATTCCACTACTAGGATAACTTACAGTATAGTACTTTTTATTGGTTATCACAACATATTATTATGCACTTATTTATTTATTTTATTTATTTATTTATTTAAAGTATTTTATAAATAATTTAGTATTAAAAGGAAAAGCACGCATGGAAACAAAGCAATCGAAACAAAAAAATAATAATGAAGTTGCTTCCATTAGGCATAAAAACCTCTTAAATTTTTTCAAACAATTTCCACCTCATGCTTACACATTCTATTTTGAGCAGTGGCTCATTTACAATAAAATATACAACACGAGGTGAGATAATATTAAAAATTAACAAAAATAACAATGTTAATAAAAATAAATTAAAAAACTACGTATTGCCCATCAATCAGGCCACTCCAAAATGTTGACCTAAATAATGGAATTTAATTCCAAAGGGAAACTCCCCTAATATAAAATGACTTGTTTAACGACGATAGATAACAGACTCCTTAGCTTTGCGAAGTTTAAAAATAAAAAGACAAACGCGAAATTCGTAAAAAATAGATAAACTACATTCTAAAAGAAGGCTAGACTAGGCAGAAATATGATCGAACTTCCTAATACCAAAAATAAACCTGGTACAAGCATTGAAACATCTTTGGAGAACATTCATATTTTCCTGAAGCATACCGAATAAAACTATGTCACCGTAAATAAAATGAGGAAGAAGATAAGACAAAAATAATTTTTTCCTAAACTGACTATCAGAAAATCTAACTACTTTATACAAACAACTAAGCATGCCAAATACCCTCTTACTAATAGTAACTAAATGGTCGCCCCAAGTAAGAGTTTTATTAATAACTAAGCCTAAATCCCTAACAGTATTTGAATATTCAATTAGCGAACCCTGTAGAAAAATACCAGGAAAGGACGAGGTATCTAACGGTTTTTTTATAAATTATAATCGACTGAGATTTATTTCCGTTTAAAACGAGCCTGTTAGAGACCGACCAACTAACGATATTACTTAAATCTTCATTTATCAGAGAAATATTCGTAACAATAAAATGCTGATCTAAACAACTATTTCTATAAATTTGAACGTCATCTAATATCATCACATCAACTACGCAGTAGAAGTGCTATGCAATTTTTTAAACCCAGATTGGAAGCAACTAATTAAACGATTGCTATGTAAATGCGATTGAATTTGATTTTTAACAACTACCTCGAAAGCCTTAGCGACAGAACTTAAAATGCTATTTGGACGAAAATAGGATAGCTCTAGAAGATTACTGATCTTTGGGGTCATGATTATTTTACTTAGCTTCCACTGATCTGGATAGGAAAAGGACGTGAGAATAAAATTGAAGATATGTAACAAGTATTTTGAGACGAAAGGGAAAACTACCTTAACGAATTTTAAATTGACGTTATCCAGAAGATTCCGATTTAATCTTCCAAATAGCAGATTGTAAATCCTCGAGTGAAATATTTGAAAACAAAAACAAATTAGAGGACGCGTTAGAGAACAAATGGACGGAACTATTATCCGAGTTCAGATTAGAGCAAAAATAACTATTAATTTCGTTGGGTTTGAAATCCCTACTTGAACTAATCTTGCATCTGCCTAGGCCTAAATTGCGAACATTGCGCCAGAAAACCTTGGGAGGAAGAGAGGAGTCTAACTTGTCTTTGAAAAAATTACGTATAGCAATTCGAATTAACCCTACAACTCTATTACGAGCCTGCTTGTAATCTAAATGAGACTGACTATTAGGACACCTTTTCCATACACGATATTTACTAACTCTAATATTTATGGCATTCGAAATTTCCTGAGACAACCAAGGCGGAGATTTTGCTTTGCAAGTAACCTTTTCAAGCGGAACACAACTATTAAACACCAAACTAATATATGAGTTGAAAAATTCTATTTGGCTAGTTGCAGCACTAAGGCAAAAAATATCCTCCCAAGGAACTGAGTTACAAACTAAGTAAAGGCGGGAATTGTCTATACTACAAAAATCTGTAAAGCTAAAACTCTTAGGTTTAGGTGAAGAGTAAGAGTTTACAGCAAAAACTAAAAGATCATGATGGGATCCCATACCGAGAGATAGCTGATAGAAAAAACAAATAGAGTTTTTAGTAAAAGAGATGATATGATCAATAAGGGAATAAGAGGCCCTAGTTTGCTAGCGGTTGGACAAAAAAACGTTGGTGCCACAGTGTTGTGTACGGATAAATTAAGGCTATTTAAAAGATTCAAATAATCCTGAGGGAAGCCGGAATTTTGGAGTATATCGAAATTAAAGTCACCTGATATATATATTTCATCGAATCTACAAGAGAAATAACTAAATAAACTTTCTAAGTCTACAAGTGATTTTTTTAATTGGGCATACGATCTCTTACTAGATTTTGGTGGGTTATAACTAAAATGTGGTGTCCTAAAACTAAAAATCTCTCGGATTGGAGCTACATAGTTTTAAAATGGGCATGCAAGAGACTAAATAATGTGCTATTTTCAGGTTGACCGGTATTCTTTTTTGCTGTTTCCCTTTCTTTAATTGGACTTGCTTTAAAGAACTTATAAAAAAATGTGTATATTATATTATTGACATTTGCTTTTATCTGACTATTCTGAGTACTGTTCTAATTTTGTTGCTTATTTTACAAATTTTATTTGAAATTTTGTTTAGTGATTATGCAAAATTTAACATGCCTTTTGCAAAGTTTTGCTTTTATGAGTTTACACAAAATTAAGTTTTTGGATATCTGCTTGTAGATCTTCTAGAAGTGTATTTAATTAAAATAAAGTTATTCAAATAAAATAAGCCTAAAATAACTTCTAACATTCATTTCCAATTTTTCTGCTACAATAACCTATTTTTAAATTATCTGCAAATATAAGAGCCATTTGATTATGAGCCTTAGGGCTCTTGCAAAAAATTTTCAAAATTAACAAATCGAATAATATGGCAAGGAACAAGGACGTTGTTCTCTATTATATCAGAGATTAATTATAAAATATTATTTATTAATTATTTGTTATTTATTATTAATTATTAGTTGATAATTGATAATTATTAATTGTTTATAATTAATAATTGTCAATTATTAATTAATTATTATTAATTATTAATTATACGAGCCGAAGGGACAACAAAATCGTTAACCAATTGACTACTGGCAAACTAGACGTTTCGTTTCTCTTGGAATTGAAAGAGAATCCCTATTAACGGGCTCTCCGTCGTGAGTGAAATGGATCCCAATTCCCATATGAATTGTTGAATGAATTAGAATTCCTATAAACGGACTCTCCCGCAAGGATGATTGTGTGGAGCCTAGAGAACGAAACGTTTCGGAGAGTACACGAAGAGGTGAGGTTTTCGCGCTATTCAGTATAATACAGAACAAAGTCATGGTTCAATGCAAAGAAGTAATTTGAGGGTTATTTTATATGAATAACTTTACCATTTTAAATCTGGTACAATGTTAAAATATGTCTTTTTGTTAAAACATGTCTTTGAGTTGCAAGACAAAGGCCGTTTTAAAATTAAATAGCCCCAATCCGAGAGATTTTTAGTTTTGCCACTCCACAAAAACTGATTAAAACTGGGTATATTGAGTTGCAAGATACGGGTCATACTTTAGCAACTTGCAACATTCCGATCATCGTGAAAACAGGACAATATTTAGCCCTTTGTATGCCCATTTTAAAATTATGTAGTGCGAAGTTTATGCTAAAAAAAATAACAAAAAATTACACTGTTAAATTAGCTATTTTTCAAATTGAAATTGAAATTAGATGAAAATTTAGATTTTTTGTAATTTTGGATTTTTCTTACAATAAAACAGTTTTTTTTTCATCAGGAAACAGGTTCTTTTCATCATTTTCAGATAGCTGGAACATCTGTTTATCTCGTTAACCAAAAATATCCAATTGTGTGGAACATTACTATATTTCAGATAATTTAAAAGTTGACTGGTTTTTGGTGGTTTAAATAATTATTTAGCGCCGATCCTGGAAATGTTCCGAAGGCACCGCACATTTCTTTAAATAGCTAAGCTACATAGCAGTCAGTTTCACCAAGCCGATCCAATTATGATGAACCATACTATACTTCACAGAATTTAGATTTTTTAATAATTTTATTGATTTGAAAAATAGTTGTATCTCCAATCACAGAAATGTCCACCAGATTGTCTATATTTTCGGATAACTTGGCCATATGACAGTCTACGTGGTCAACCTGATCTAGTGATGAACTATACTATACTTCACAGAATTTAGAATTTTGAATAATTTTGATGGTTTTAAAAATTGTTGTATCTCCGATCACAGAGATGTCCACAAATTCTTGCCTATATTTTCGGATAAGTTGGCCGTGTGCCAGTCTACGTGGTCAACCTGATCTAGTTGTGATGAACATACTATACTTCACATAATTTAGAATTTTTAATAATTTTGATGGTTTTAAAAATAATAATTTTGATGGCCATATGCTAGTCTGGTCAACCTTATCCAATTGTGATGAACTATACTATATTTCACAGAATTTCGAGTTTTAATAATTTTTTTTTTTTTTAAATTGTTGTATCTCCGATCACAGAGATACCAACAAGGTCTCGCCTATATTTTCGGATAACTTAGCCATGTGCCAGTCTACGTGGCTAACCTGATCTAGTTGTGATGAACTATACTATACTTCAGAGAATTTAAAATTTTTTATAATTTTGTTAGTTTTAAAAATTGTATCTCTGATCACAGATATGTCCACAAGGTCTTACCTATATTTTCAGATAATTTGGCCATGTGCCAGTCTACTTGGTCAACCTGATCTAGTTGTAAAGAACTATACTATACTTCACAGAATTTAGAATTTTTAATAATTTTGATGGTTTTTAAAATGGTTGTATCTCCGATCACAGAGATGTCCACAAGGTCTTGCCTATATTTTCGGATAACTTGGCCATGTACCAGTCTACGTAGCCAACCTGATCCAGTTGTGATGAACTATACTGTACTTCACAGATTTTCGAATTTTTAATAATTTTGATGGTTTCAAAAATTGTTGTAAGTCTCGCCTATATTTTCGGATTACTTGGCTATGTGCCAGTCAACGTGGCCAAGCTGATCCAATTGTGATGAACTGTACTTCACAGAATTTAGAATTTTTAATAATTTTGTTTATTTTTAAAAATTGTATCTCCGATCACAGAGATGTTCACAAGGACTTGCGTATATTTTCGAATAACTTAGCCATGAGCCAGTCTACGTGGTCAACCTGATCTAGTTGTGATGAACTATACTATACTTCACAGAATTTAGAATTTTTAATAATTTTGTTAATTTTAAAAATTGTATCTCGGATCACAGAGATGTTCACAAGGTCTTGCGTATATTTTCGGATGACTTGGCCATATGCTAGGCTGGTCAACCTTATCCAATTATGATGAACTATACTATACTTCACAGAATTTAGAATTTTTAATAAATGTAAGGATTTTTAAAATCGTTGTATCTCCGATCACAGAGATGTCCACAAGGTCTGGCCTATATTTTCAGATAACTTGGCCATGTGCCAGTCTACTTGGTCAACCTAATCTAGTTGTAAAGAACTATTCTATACTTCACAGAATTTAAAATTTTTAATGTTTTTGATGGTTTTAAAAATTGTTGTACCTCCGATGACAGAGTCAAAAATTGTTGTATCTCCAATTGTGATGAACTATACTATACTTCACAGAATTTCCAATTTTTAATAATTGTATTGGTTTTATAAATTGTTGTATCTCCGATCACAGAGATGTCCACAAAGTCTTGCCTATATTTTCGGATAACTGGGCAACAGTTCACAACTGGATGTGGTTAGCCACGTAGACTGGCACATTGGCCAAGGCAACACAATTTTTGAAACCAATAAAATTATTAAAAATTCTAATTTCTGTGAAGTATAGTATATATAGTTCATCACAACTAGAACCAGATCAGGTTGACCACGTAGAATGGCATATGGGCAAGATATCCGAAAATATAGGCAAGACCTTGTGGACATCTCTGTGATCGGAGTACAACAATTTTTAAAACCACTAAATCATTAAAAAAATTAAATTCCGTGAAGTATAGTATAGTTTATCACAACTAGATCAGGTTGACAACGTAGACTGGCTCATGGCTAAGTTATCCGGCAATATGGTTTATCCGAGAATATGTGCAATCGGCCATATAAAACTTAAAATAATCCAAAATTATTAAAAATTCCAAAAACTGTGAAATATATTATAGTTCATCATAATTGGAACGGTTTGCTGACATTGATCGCTTAGCTATTCTAAGAAATGTGCGGGGCCTCCGGGACATTTTCAGGATCGGCGCTATATAATTATTTAAACCATCTAAATTCAGTGAACTTCTAAATTATCTGAAATATAGTAATGTTCAACACAATTGGATACTTTTGGTTAGCGAGATAAACAGATGGTTCAGCTATCTGAAAATAATGAAAAGAACCTGTTTCCTGATGAAAAGAACCTGTTTTATTTCACAAAAAATTTAAATTTTCATATAATTTAAATTCCAATTGGAAAAACAGCTAATTTAACAGTGTATTTTTTTGTTATTTCTTTTAACATGAACTTCACACTCATTAGATCTTAATGTTTCTTATATTAAAGTTTTTTAAGTGTAACCTATGCATTATTTGGTGAAGCAACATTGCTCTGGACCTATATGAAATACATCTTGCATTACATAGCCCTACTTTTTTTTTAAGTGTGTAGCATTAAATTTGTTAATAAAACTTCTCGGTAATTTTATGGACTTTATTCGGTATCTTTGGTTTGAATTTTTCTAAGTCATTTTGTATTTTCTTATTCTTAATTTGGCTTTAAATTTGGTGAGTCCTTCTCGCCTTAGCATTCATTTGACACCAGAATTGGTTCAATGAACTGGATTTCACCCAAAACGAAGCATAAACATCCATTTCTTTTGTACTCATGATTTTTACGTAATTTATTCGTCTGTAAACGAAAGGAAATGATTCAATTTCATACTTGATATAATGGTTATACGCGCTTTATGAAGTAAAACTACTCGATAGCGGATCGCGAACTGTAACTACGAATATTATTTCTAGTATGAAGTTTGAGATTTGTACTTAATTTAAACTAAGTTTGTGTTCATCAATTTGTTCAAGCTGTTCTTAGATATACATATTTGTGCAACATTGAAATTTCTCATATATGTATGTATAATAATAAACTAACAAAATAGCAAACAAAAATATTTTTGGTAAATCCAATTACGCTAAGATTAAAACTAAAACAGTCAACAATGTTAATTTCTGTATCAACAGTTTCCGGTCTGCAAAAATTTTCTAAACTAAACGAAATTTGTTTATCAAAACATTGATAACATATGCAGGACTGTAGAAAAACCCATAGCTGTAAGATTTTTAATAAATATGATACTTTAGAAACTAAACCTAACATATGTACATGTGTACAGTTTATATTTCCGGGTTGTGGCTCTTACAACAATTTGAAAATAATATCAAAATGAAAGATTATACAACTTCTCTATTGCTAGTGTATATAAAGGTCATGAATTATTTGTACGAAAGTTTATTTCAAACTGAATCTCACAGAAATGAAGTCGATCATTGGTTTCATATGTACGCTCTTAATTTGTGTACAATTCATAAACGCCGGACATTATATTGGTGACTATTATTTTAGTCACCCGCTGGCGGTAAGAGTCTGTAAATTTACTTACGAGTAATATTTTTTAATACATTAATCTAAAATTTAGTTAAACTGGTGGAAAGCATCACGATTTTGTGCTTTTTATGGTCAACAATTAATCGATATACCAGATGAACGCGAGTATCGCAACATATTGAGTGCAATTGACATAGTTAAACAAAATGTTTCAAGTTTCAATTATATTGCGATTTGGACAAGTGGCAATCGATTCCCGGATGAGAAAACATATTACTGGGAAAATTCAGGGATGCCATTAGTTTATGCCGATTGGGTTCCGGGTGATCCAAACCTAAGGGAATCAGAAAAGTGTGTTTTTATGTGGAGTGGAAATAAGTTTAAATTGGCTGATGCGGATTGTAATTCGAATTGTGCTTTCATATGTCGAGGTATTTCTATAAAATCATACGATAAAAATATTATTTAATAATTAATATTTTAAAATGTAATTACAGTAGTACAAAAATATCCAAACCAAGGCTGCTTTCCGTGAAGGAGAACTATCTAAGTTTATAGTACTGTCGGTAACAACTAATGCAAAACAATTGATGTTTTTCTTAAGCGATATACCCGCTGAAAAACGAAAAGAACTTTGCTTTATTTTAGTTTTTCTTTCTGGACCTTTGTCGCACAATTTAATTTTTAATTTAAAAATTCATTTAAGTAAAACATTTAGGAATTACTGCAAAAAATTAAGCAACAAACAAACTAAAATTTTTATTTTAAAACAATTTGAAAAGAACACCAAAAATGAAAACTTCAAATATGAGAAACCGTCGGTAGTATCACGTTTTCTACCACTATGTTAATTTTCGATCAGTTAGATTGCTTGGTTTCTTTTCAAATTATTTCAAACCAAGAATTGCATTTTTTCGTTGTATAGATTTTTTTAAGTTTGCACCTAAGTAGTTTTTCGTTAAATTCTGACATTTTTATGTACAACTATAGTTAATTCAATGTTTTTGTTGTTGTTATTCTTATTTTTTTAAACAATAAATTAATATTTTAAACAATGTTGAATTATTAGTGTTTTTTTCAATTATTTAGTTTTCTTACAAAATGTTAATTTCCTTAATAAGCAAGACTATCAAAAATATATTGATGTTCTCAAATATATCTCGATAGAAAACTATCGATGCCTTCCCCTGGATTTGATTCAAATTTTCGTTCGATACTGGATAGAGATGCATTGGCATTAGTTTCGCATTAAGACTGAAATTATATTTTGTTATTATTGTTCAACCATTTCATACTAAAATTGATTTTGAGGAAAACCCGGAGAAAATATTTTTTATATAAATTAACTCGATCGATGTATATATTTTTGCGGCCTTCTATACCCCTCTAATTTTCAGAGTACTTCTTCTCCAAATCGGTTCTCTGATTTTGATGACCGATGGTCAAAATTAAAGATAATAATCAGTTATTTTATTTAAGTCTATTAAATAAAATCCAAATTAATTTTTTTGTAATGAAAAAGAGAATTGTTAAGAATTATATCATTTATCGAGACAGCCGACAAGGCGATATTGGGTGGATTCAGGTAATGCAACTATTGCCAACATCTTGGGTCAAATTAAGACGTTGAGACCTGAACGCAATCACACATTCAAAATTTCATGTCAACCAGTGGCGTAACTACAAATTTCGGGCCCCGCGCAACATTTTTTTAGGCCCCTAAAAATGCTTCATGTACCTATGAACAAGTAAAGCTTTTAGTGAAAACTTATTTCTTCCTATCGTTTAGTCTCGCATTAGTTAAAAGTATCTGATTTCGAGAGTAGATGACACGAAACATCTTGCAACTCAATGCTCTAACGATTTCTAAATATATATTTCGATAAAGCATCACAAATTTCGAATATAATAGAAAAATATCAAGAATTTCGAATTTTCAAAGTATCTTGAATATTCTTCAAGTTCTCAAATATTGAATTATCCGTAAGTTTTTTTAAAAAATTGTATAAGCATAAAATATGTATTTGCAAAAATTGTCATTTAGTTTTAAGTTTGATATTTAAATTAAACAAGATTGGGTTTTAACTTAACTTTTAACGTTGAGCCTTTTTTATACTTTTAGGTTTTTGATAAAAAGTTTTATGTACTTACAAAAAATTAAGAACTTTTAATTTGATAAGCTTTTACTTATGAAAGCTTTTTCAATCAAACCATTTTACTCAGAAATATGATTTCACAAATGGTGACGGAATTTTGGCTAAAACATATAATATTTGTTCCAGAAGTTAATCATTAATGGTCAAAAGCTTTTTGTTTTAAGAGGTTTTCAAGCCAAACCATTTTACTAAGAAACTTGATATTGTAAAGGAAAGTGGTATTTTCAGATGAATTTCGAAAATTTGTTTTCGGTGAGCTTAAAGCTTGGTAATTAATTGTTACTATGTATTTGTGTTTAAACTTAATATTTCTAAGTCTTTTAATAATTTTAGGTATTTGTTACAATGTTTTATGTGCAAAAAGTCTCAGAAGCTTTAAGTTTTAAGAGCTTTCACTGATCGAAACTTTTTAAAAAATGTATACCAAAATTCCGTTACACTTTGTAACGAAATTTTAGGATAAATTTGTAATGTTTGTGTCCAATGAGCTTCAAGCTTGGCAATTATTCCATACTTTTTCTGTTTGAATTTAAACGTTTTTGAGCTTTTTAATAATTTCAGGATTTTATTAAAATTGTTAGTAAAATATTGTATGAGCCTTCTAGAGTATTTTGACTATGACGTATTTTTTAGAAGCTTTTTTAGTGGTATAACTTTTCAATGATTTCCATAGCAATCCATAGTAAAAATGGTGGTTTTGTAGAAAAGTATTCTACATATCTCTAACAACAATATACAATAAGGCTATATTTGGTCTTAAATAAATATTAATTGCAGAAATAATAAAATTTTGCCTAAGATACATTTTTAGAACTTTCATTTTGAAAACTACATCAAAGTTGGCTCTGAGGAATTAAAATAATACTTGCTAAATTTATCTTTAGTTTTATTAGTGTATGTCAGATGTCTAAGATATATAGCGGCTCAAGCATTGAAATCATATAAATTAATTATTTGTTTATATAAATTGCAATGCATTCACCACCACATACACATTTGGTTTACGCATAAGATATCTCTTTGCGTAACGTATTTTCATTTGCCATCTAACATAAATTAAACAGAATAAGATAATCTAAAAAGTGGAAGTCTTTTCATTGACGCCAGCGCGCATGTTATTACATTAAAACATAATAAAGATCGTCTGGTGTTTTTGTTGTTGTACAGGAAAAATTGAAGGTCGGCGATTGTTTTTATTTTACGTTTTTGTTTTATTCCTCTACATATATAAATTCATTTGTGTGTGTTGTTTATGTGAATAGATCTTTTCACAGTGTGCTGTAGATGCGAATGGTAATCTTTTACATATTTAGGATATGGTA
Source organism: Tipula vernalis (assembly GCA_958295665.1). NCBI lineage: Eukaryota > Metazoa > Arthropoda > Insecta > Diptera > Tipulidae > Tipula > Tipula vernalis. The sequence continues at coordinate 188,158,039 of OY282558.1, forward strand.
GTAAAATAAAAACATACATTCAAATATTTTCTTTGCAACGCCAATGAAAGTACATACATATTTATTTGTACATGTGCAGTTTTCGAAAGGAATCTTTTAAATTTATTGTTCATGAATCAAATTGGGTAGAATATTTATACAATAATGTAATTAATTTTATTAAATTTTTCGAAATTTTTTTTTTTAGTTTATTTTTTTAAGATCAAATCACTAATCTTTCTAGGAGTTATTAATAAGCCCAAGTCGTGAAATTAAATTATTATTAAAAATGAATTAATTTCGGAATGAGAAATTAATTCCCGCCATAAAGTAAGGATTCTGCTTAATTTACGTTGCCGCAGACTTAATTCACGGAACCTAAAATTTAGTATAAGCCAAAACTCTAAATTAAGTGGTTTTCTTTGATCATTTTTAAAATAAATAAATTGAAAACAAATAATGAAATTCATAAATGTATTTATTTCTAATTCATATTGTATTTTAATTCACAATTTTTAATTCAGGATTGTCCTCCATCTTTTGTCCGTACTGCTGGTGCTTGGTCTTTTTTTCCGGGTTTCTTTTTTGGTATTATTCGCTTCCAAGTTTTCTTTCTTTATGCGCTCCATGTTCCATTTGCTGTGCTTCCGAATTAGTATCAGGATCATCAGGTTCAATACAAATAAACGATGGCCAAAACAAGATTGGTCTTTGTCGTAAAACGAACAGTCATTTTTATTACCAAGCATAGCTTTTACAATTTGTTGTTTCAAGCCGATAGTGTGAGCATTGCTTTTACAAATTTGCTCAAACTGTTCTATTTGTCGTTTACATAATTCAAAAAATACCTGAGATGGAGTCTGAAGTTTTCCAAAGGTATCATTTAAATAGTTACGGTGGTGAATTAATCATTCTGATGTGCACTCCAGATAATCACTTTGGATTAAGTAGCCTACGAAATATCTGGTTGGCGCATCTGAGTTGGTTTTTGGTTCGTAAGGTATTAATTCTAAATTGGTTGTACTATCTGATTCTAATTCGTCATAATCATTATCTCCAATAATATTACAATGTAAATCTTTTGTCGATTCCTTGCGTTCGATTAAGTTTTCATTAACTGTGGCTGGTTCTTGGTCAATTTCCTCCCGAAGGACGTCCAAGAGACTAGAATCATTGTCTTCCTCGCAATTGGATAATGTAGTAAACGACGTTGAATATTTTATGGATAATAATTTAGCAACGGTAAAGCTAAACTCCTGAACTGAAGGATTGAAATTGTTGCCATTAGCGCTCCTTATAAGTGCGAACGTATTTTCCAACGCGTCCTGGTTTAGTCGGGAAGTTAAAATATACTGCACGTCGAGACTTTCTTGTGCTAATGACCTTATTATAAAAAGTATTCCGTTTATGGTTTGAACCATTCCGTCAAAAGAGAAGACTTTTTTATTGTTAGTCAACTTAATATTTTTCAAATATGGTATCATATTTTCTAGAAACTTGTACGTTTCATCAGCCTCGTCGAACCTTAATCCCGACTTAAACTTATTCACATCAAACATATGTTTGGAATTTAATAAATCAAATAATTTATCTAATTTATCAAACAACTTCCATGTTGCTGACACCTTAGATTTCACCGAGTCAGAAAATTTATTCAAATCAGACATAGTTTTGATTCCTGCTACTACACTCCGACTGAATACCTGTGTGGCAACCTTTACTTTCATTTTATCAAAATGCATAGGACGTACATGTTTTTCATTTAATTTTGGACACATCCTGGTGACAGAAGTTTGTTCGATTGCATAGAGCTCTCTAACGACATCCCAACTCGCCAAACCATCCTCACATTTAATGTCGGAACTTAGCATTGCGTTTGGAAAAGATTTAATCAAATGAGGGGAATCAAATATTCCAACAATTTTTGCGGAACCCTCATAATTTAAAACAGGATTATCCCTGGCAGCACCCATATTAGTTAAGGATTTTCGGTTATTTGACCCTTGGTCACAAATAACCGCACGAATCGACAACCCTAGAGAAATACATAAATCTAAGTTACACGATATTAATATACTTAAAACGTCAGATTTAATCGGGTTATGGGACACATAATAGCATAATATATGCTTCCAATTTTCTATTAAACCCCTAACCATAAAGACACAAATATGAGTGCCAATTTCTGTTCTTCTAGATTCCTCACCTAAATCAACGTATCCGTCTATACTGTCTCTGACAATATTATATTTTAAATCTTGACGGATTTTTATTTCATCAAAAACCATTGAACCAAGTTTCCCAGTGAACGGTAATTTTTCAATTTTTTCTTTTAATTTATTCAAAATAAATGCGTTACTACCTCCTGGGAAGATATTTTTTATTGGTGCCATCTTATTAGGGATGATTTCGTAGGTAAATCAAATTTTAGTCGGTCTCTCATGAAATTGTATGATTTAGGCGAACGGTAATACATATTTTGTGCAAGAGTTTTGAGATCATCAGCCCATCTTTGATTTTTTTTTCGCTCCAATAAAATCATTTTACAGAAATTTTTAGCTTCTACACTTTTATTTTGTTTATCTATCACGTCATTTAGAGAAATTTTAGTTTTCGGCTTTAGTACACTTAATTTTTTACTCATTGTTCGATTTTGTTGCAGTAAAAGCTTTATTTTTTTAGCTAACTTGTCTCTTTCAATTTTTAATGCGTAAATTTGAAAATTACATTTACGATTTAACCGACGGTAAACCTCGATATTTTTTTCTGATTTCTCGCAATTTTTGCATAGAAATTAATTTTCACTTATTGAGTTATGGTCAAAATAAGGATCCGGCAATTTGAAGATCTCTTCGTAAGTTAAATTGTCACAAACTTCGTTACGTCTAGTGTAAGTTTTTAGATTCGAACTACAAGTAGTAAGATCTGTTTCATGAACCGAATTGCAATGTTCGTCAACGTCCATGGGAATATTATTTTGAATTTGATTTTCAGGATTCAATTTTTCACTTGATGTTGAAGCGATCGTCTGGTCTTCTTTAGGTAACAATAAGGTTAGAACTGCATTTCGTTTTAATTTTCGCTTTAAAAAGCACTGTGCCTCGAAATGTTTAGAACAAACGAAAATATTTTTTAAAATGTTTGGTAAAATATGGCAATTTTTTAACCACAAATCAGACTTATCGTAAACCTGGGAGTATTTGAACAGCCGGGCTCCATTTTTTCGTTTTGAATTGCAATTAAAAACAGTGCATTTAACGCCCGAAGGACCACCTATATCACAAAACAAATTTATACAAACTAACAAGTAATGGTAATTATTTGAATCAAACAAAAATGTTTATTAAATATGTAGCATTAATTGAATTCAATAAAAAAGCAATAATAATATTATTCTTTATAAAAATTCTTATGTATTATATAAAATGCACTAAAACTCTAAAACGTCAAATATACTAAAATCAAAATTATTTTAGGAACTAGATCTGTTTACGTTTAAGTAATACAGCGGATTATAATCGAAAATAAACTAAAGTGTAACACGAAATAAGCAACAAGTAAATTGTTCTCAAATTCTATTGTTTTTTAGTTCTACCACCAATAAATAAATAAATAATTATGGGATGGTAGTTATGTACAAAAATTCCACTATGGCTTTTTTTTTATTTCTACTTTTGGTTTCGATCAAAAATTCAAAACCAACAAAAACGCATAAATGTTCGGATAAATACGGATAAATGTTCGGATGTTTACATATCCAGATATAGTGTAGATTTTTATATCTTTCTTAAGTGTTTGTGCTATTTGCACAAACACTTAAGATATAAAAATCTACACTATACACTTTTTTGTAGTACATTAATGTTGGTTTTGCTTGTATAGACATTTTTGTTGGTTTTGTTTCGATTGTTAATGTTGCTTAGTTTTAACATCTTCAAGCATTATTAATATTTTTCATATCACCGCAGTATGTCGAAGCATCAGTAAATTGCGCTTGAATGTGTTATTTCGATTTTTAATTTTTAACATACTGCAAAGGGAAAGCGTTTTACAATTGATTTCAAGGTTATTTTTTGTAAAACGTTTTGTTTTAGTATTGGTATATTAAAAACGAAACAAAACAGAATAACAATTTTTATTCCTTTCTAGCAGCCTAACATAAAATTTATTTACTCTTCATTAACCACCACCATGAGGTTAAAATAAAAAATGAATATCTATGTATTGTGTTCAACCAACGCTATTTCTAAAATACATACTATTCTATTCTACAATGTAATATAAATAGAATGTTGTTTTTGTATTTCACGATCGGCAAGTTAGTTCCAAAAAGTAATCTACTGGGTGTGTCGCTAGCTATGCAAAAGATTAAATAATTCATTCTTTTTAAATCCTCTTGTTTCTTTACTTTATGCATCTAACGAGATGATATGTACACAAAATATAATCGAACACTAAATTATATTTTGTGATATTTGCCCCATCTCATTAACATTGTTTTTCTAAAATAAACTTGAGTGATATTCTCTGTGACTCCATCTCGTTTTGCATAGAACAACGAAAATCGGCACGCGATACTTCGCGTGTGCCAACACACAAAAAAATTTAAAACAAAAATAATTGTTTACATGAACCCAGCTTCACGTTGGGTACCAACAAAAAGAAATGGGATATAGAAAACAAAACACGCGTCAAAAATTAGATAGTATTTTTTTTTTACGAAACGGAGTGTGGTAAAAAGTTAAATATTAACGTAGTATAAATAAAAAGTAAATTGTATTGTATAAAACATATTTCAATCGATCAATAAATGATAAATGTGAACTAACAAACTAAATTAAAATTGTGTTACAAATTATTTATATCGTGTACTACGATATTGGTGACCTTTAGACGGCCATTTTAGGGAAATATATATACATAAATAATATACATTTGGATTTACAGTGAGTCACAGTGAAAATGGTTCATCCTTTATAACAAAAATATTTCATGAACAATTTCAAAAAAATCAAACAATACACAACACAAAATATATTTGTATAAAACCTTATTATATTCCTGTTTAAAAAAACCAAAAATGTTGTGAATTTAATAGCAATAGCAACTAAAATAAGGAAATGAACGAACATAGACTAAATTAAATCTCACAATGAAAATAGTCCACTTTACAAAACTTACTCAGATAACGGTACTTTTTCAAAATTTTGTTTTGCTCTCTTATTTGTTTTTTATGCTCTTCTGCACTTCAATGCAAATGCATTAGTTGTCGACAGGTTTTCGTTAAGTTTAACTTTGTAAAATGGGACCTCACACGTCATTAGAGTTGCAAAAATTAATTATTGCACATTATAAAAATGGAAAAATTGTTAGAAAAGCTTTCACAACAATTCAAAATATTATTGGCAGACATCAGAGAGAAAATAATTATTAATAAGCCAAAAATAAGTCCCAAAAAGCTGTTTTCTTATCGTGATGAACGTTGGATTGTGAACAAATCGAAGAAGAACCCAAGACTGAGCGCACCGAAACTTCAAAATATGGTGGACCAACATCTAAAATTTAATCGCAATGCTGAAACGGTTCGAAGAGTCCCACGCAAAAGTGGTTCACATGGTAGAATTGCCAGGAATAAGCCCTTCGTTAGTGGGAAAAATAAGAAGGTTAAGTGCGAGTTCGCCCCATAACTATCTAATGAAAGATTTTTCGTTGTGGCAACATGTCATATTTACAGATGAGAGCAAAATTAACCTTTTTGAGACTGATGACAGGGCGATAACCAAACCAAGAAATAAATCCACAATGTTTGCGTCCCACAGTTAAGCATGGTGGCGTTCATGTGATGGTTTGGGGTGCGTGTTCGGCGGCTGGAGTTGCGAAACTTAAATTTATTAACGGAAACATGGACAAATACCAATATTTAAATATATTAAAAGAAAATTTAAAACAGAGTGCTGATAAACTGGGTATTATAGACACTTTTCATTTCTATCAAGATAATGATCCCAAGCACACAGTTGGAATTGTACGAGAATGGCTGTTGTATAATTGTCCTAGAGTAATCAAAACACCACCACAATCGTCTGATTTAAATATAATTGAAAATTTATGGCATAAATTGGAGTGTAAAATTAAGAAACATAAAAATGATTTAAAAAGGGTCTTATTGGAGGAATGGGATAAAATTTGCCCCGAATACACCAGAAAACTTGTGGAATCTATTCCAAACGGCTTAAAACTAGTTATTAAGCAGAAAGGGTTTCCAACTAAATACTGAAGTAGTTTTAGGACTTTTTTGTTATACATTTTATAACTGTAAAATATCATGGACTATTTCATTGTGATATGATTTTTTGTTTTATTGTTGTTACTGATATTGAATTAATAAATTTTTTGTTTTATTAAAACTAGAATAAAATGAAGTTTTAAAAATATTAATTTCTATTTCTTACATTATTTGATTTTTTAGGAATTTTTCACCATTTTTTTTTTTTTTAATAAGGGTGGACCATTTTCACTGTACATATATTCATTTGGAAAACAATATGATATAATACATATACATTTTGAAATACAAATTGCAGCCACATTTAGATTGAATTTTGTTATATGTATATACACAGCTATATTCGGGAACCTGGTACGGTATTACCGTATCAGGTGAGAGGTACGTACCGTTTTCTTTAAAAAAAAAAAAAAAAAAAAAAAAAATTGCAGTTAATGCAAATATTAACAAGAAAACATTTTTTTTAACATATGTATTTTTCTTTTGATTTCGGCATTGGCGTGATTATACCAACGGCGATAAGAAAAATAAATGACAACGGTAACATAAGCCAGAGGAGTTTCATCAAAATTAAGGGTAATTGAACAGGGACGTAAAAATTATCACAAAATTTGAATTAATCGACAACGGGACAAAATAACAGCACCGGATCATAAGCGGAACAACAACAGCAGAAGGAAGTCAGCTAAGTTTTTTTTTGGATAATTTTTTCTTACTTTGATTTAAATTTTTTTTTTTAAATTTGCTAAATTCATTGAAAACATTTATTCATATTTATTAAAACAAATTTGCAAATATTTTCATTAATTGTAAATCGAACGAAATAATTTTATTTCACTTTTATTTGCAACATTCATTCGTATAAAATAATTTAATTCAAAATTTCACTAATTACTATTCCAAATTATTCTTTGCGATTGTAAATTTCATTTTTCACCACTCGACGAGAGTTTCGTTTCGGTAAAGATCCACGGTTTAATTGTTTTGCTTAGGGTTATCGAATCCCGTTTGTCACGATTTTTTTTTTGTGTTACATTATTTTTTGTTTTGTCATTATCTTTTTTACAAAATTTGAATGGGGGTATCTCGTCGGCCAACACGTACCACCTTTATTTTTTTCAAACAAGGTATCCATTCCTCTATATTTATTTTTGTTTTTGCTATTTTCTTGCAAGGTATCCATCCCTTTGTTTATCTTTTTCTCAGATAGTTCTTAGAAATTATCTTTATAATTCATTATTTACATTTCACCTTGATTGAAAATTAAATATTTGGTAGTCGGTCGAAAATTTATAGCGTATTTCATACCTATATTAAATATTTGGTGCCTTGATCTCATTACTCGTCGGGAACAAAAAATTCTTTAAGAGAATTTAACACATATAGCTAATATGGTCAACGGCGAAGAGGTCAATATACCACAACCCCAAAAGATGGAGACTGGGGAACAAGCACCCTTGGAGGTATCAGCCGCAAACAGTACCGTAAAATTACAATCATTTTGGCCGCGAAAGGCAAACAATTAGTTTTTGCTGACTGAAATTCAATTTGACCTTCAAGGCATAAAATCTGAGAAAGTTAAATATTTACACACTCTGTCGTCATTAGCACCAGAGACTTGTGACAGCATCTCTGATTTCTTGTCAAATCCCCCACACACAGAACACTACTCTCAATAAAAAAAAAAAACTTTGTTGGACCGATTAGTGCCGTCATCCGAAAGGCAATTGGAGCTCTCATTACGGGCCAAGATATTAGTGACCGTTGGACTTCTGACGCGCTACGTCACATTCGTACTCTGGCGGGAAAGAATTTTAATGATCAAACGATAAAATCACTTTGGATTAGGCGAATGCCAGAGATCATTAAAATCGCTTTAATTGCTCAACCAGATTCAATGCCCATCGACGCACTGGAAAAAACGGCTGATCATATGTACGAAGTGATCAACATCGGCCAACAACAACAACCAAGTATATCACAGATAAATCAAAGGCAATCTCGTCCCACGGTGCGCGGTGATCAGGTCCCATCGATTAGCCAAAATTCTGGCTCGTTTGAAAACCGACTTGCGCGTTTTGAAGCCAAATAAGATGGTTTATTTCGCGATAGATCAAGAGGATAACGAGAATCGTCTCGCTCACGGTCCAGATCCCGCAACTCCGCCAATTACTCGGGCCGACACGGCAGATGCAAGTACCACACGATGTTCGGTCCAGCAGCGAAAAAATGTGTACCGCCATGCAATTTTATTACGTCACTACCATCGACGTCACAAGTTAATAAAATTGATGGTAAGAACGGCGATTCAAAAAACTAACAGAACACACGGGCGGGATCCCAATGACAAATAATCCACACTCATCTCGGTTATTCGCATTCGACCGAATAAACCGATTTACCTACTTAGTCGACACTGGCGCTGACCTTTCGGTTATTCCAGTTTATAATTATAAAAGTGAATTCAATATCCTCAAACGCAATTATAATCTAGTTTTGTAGGCCGCCAATGGCACTAACATCCATACTTACGGCACAAAGTTGATTCAGTTGGATTTGGGACTAAAACGAACCTTCACGCATGCTTTCATTTTAGCTGCTGTGAATCGTCCCATCATTGGCGCCAATTTATTGTGTAAATTTTGGCTTTTGGTTGATCTTAAGAATAAACGACTGGTTGATTCAGCGGCAAAGCTGTCAATCAATGCCAACATGGTTCACGTCGACACACCGACCCCGATCCATTACTCAATCACCAACTGCTAAGGCACTTTGTTTAAAAAATTTCCTCAACTTACAGCAGAGCCGAATTATAAATTGCCAGTCCGACACAATGTGGTCCATCACCGAATTTCAACATATGGTGGAATTAGGGATTTGCAGGGCATCTGCATCTCCCGTATCATGTCCATTACACGTGGTTAAGAAATTTCGATTGGAGACCATGTGGGGATTATCGACGGTTAAACACGGTGACTACACCTGATCGTTATCCTATCCCTCATATTCAAAATTTCTCCACGCACTTACATGGATGCAAAATTTTCTCGAAAATCGATCTTGTCAGAGCTTATCATTTGATTCCCTTTTCGCCTGAAGACGTTTACAAAACGGCTATAACGACACCCTTTGGCCTCTTCGAATTCACCCGAATGCCATTCGGTCTACGCAATGCCGCCCAAACGTTTCAGCGTTTTATGAACGAAGTCGTTCAAAACTTAGACTTTGTTTTCGTCTACATTGACGATATTTTTGTGGCACCGCAAACTGAGGAACAACACAAACTCCACTTGGAACAACTCTTCCAAAGATTAACTGAGTTTGATATTCACATCAACAGTTCCAAATGCGTCTTTGGCGTATCAACTCTTGATTTCCTTAGCCACCAAATAACCCCTAATGGTATTCTGCCGTCTGAAGAACGAATTAACGCCATTAGGGAATTTCCAGCTCCAAACTCAATTAAGCACATTAAAAACTATACAAAACTACTACCACCGATTTATACCAAAGCATGCTGAAATACTCGCACCAGTTCACAGTCATTTGGTCGTACTTCTACGTAAACCCAAAACACCCAAGAATTTCTCTTGGACTGACGAATGTGAACCAGCGTTCAAGTCACTTAAGGCTGAACTTGCTAAAATAACACTGCTTGCATAACCATTGAGTGATTCGAAACTAAGTTTAAATACTGACGTATCTAACATAGCCGTTGGGGCAGTACTAACAGTTCAATAACGAATCTTGGGAGCCATTGGGATTTTTCTCAAGCAAACTTTGGATGCTGAAAAAAAATACTCCGCATTCGATCGGGAATTACTCGAAATATATCTGGCAGTGAAACACTTCAGATATTTTGTCGAAGGTCGGGACTTTACCATTTTCACCGACCATAAACGTCTGACTAGAGCAATTCAGTCTAAAACTGAAAATAATCCGAGGCAAGCTCGCCATTTGGATTATATTAATCAATTTACCACAGACATTCAGCATGTTCACGGACATGACAATGTTGTTGCAGATACACTGTCTCGCACAACAGACAATGAAACGGCCGCAGTCGAAACACAATTCGACTTAAACAAAATCGCAATTGCACAAAAAGCTGACCTAGAACTTCAGAATTTATTTTCTGGTTCCGAATGTCACTCTTGTTCATCAATGAAACTGGCGCTTTTCCAATTGCCAGGCCTCGACATCATCTGCGAAACATCAACTGGGTACAATCGCCCATTCATCGTACAATCAATGCGTCGAACCGTTTTCGATACTTTACATAACATTTCGTATCCTGGTGTATGTGCTACTCGTAAATTGATTACTGCTCGATATTTTTGGCCTAATATGAACAAAGACATAAGCCTTTGGGCTTAGTGTTGTTTATCATGCCAACGTGCCAAAGTCCAAAGGCATACTAAATCATCCTATGGACAATTCCAAATACCATCTGCTCGATTTAAACATATCCATTTAGATGTAGTAGGACCACTTCCTCCTTCTGATGGATATTCTTATTTACTCACTTGTGTCGATAAATTTACTCGCTGGCCTGAAGCTTATTGCATGACTAATATGTCAGCTGCAACCATTGCCTTGACTTTTGTCAACAATTACTTTTCATGATTCGGCGTGCCCCTTAATATCACTACTGATCAAGGAACGCAGTTTGAGTCAAAGCTTTTTACCGAGTTAACAAAACTCCTTGGCTCAGATCTATGAAAAGTTTGGTTTTTTCCTCGTCGTTTTTAATTCCCTTATAAAAGCTTCGTTTTTTAAACTATGGCTTTGTATAATCAAGGTTGCTTTGGCCTACATTATATATATTTAAAAAAATTGTCAAGAGCTTTATTTTAAGAGCTTTCACCAATCGAAGCTTTTTAAACTAACTATTTTGCTTCAAAATGTGATATTACAAGGGATGATAGAACTTTGGGTAGGATTTAAAATATGGTATTTGTGCCCAATGTAAATTATTAAGAGCTTTTAGTTTTAAGAGCTTTTTAAACCAAATGTTTTGACTTTAGAGTATTTCTTCTCAATGATCTTTAACCTTGATAATTTATTTGTACATTTTGGGTAATTTTTGTGCCTTTCCATAAATTCTGTAATTCGTTTTATGAGCATAAATCACGTATTTAGAACAAATGCCAGAAATTTTTGGTTTAAAGAGCTTTCACTTATCGAAGCTTTTCAACTCAAATCATTTTATTTTACTCAGAAATTTGATGTTACAAAGGGTAATTTTTGGACAAAATTCAGAATATTTGTTCTCAATGCAAATATCCCTCATCCAAAATGTGTTTCCATTTTCGAGCGTTCCATGTCTAAGAAAACCAATTGGTTTACTCATATTTAATTTTCAGTTCCCATTCGGGCCATCGTTAAAAAGTAGATGAAACAGAACTTAAGTCATTTGAATGACTTCAAATAAAACGAAACATCTTGCAGCTCTATGTTATGAGGAGTTCTGAATAAATTGATAAAGCCACACAAATTTCGAATATAATTTAAAAGATATAAAGAATTTCGAAATAATCTCAAAAATGTCGAATTTTCAAAGTATCTTGAATATTTTTGAATGTTCTCACATATCAAATTATCCGTAAGTGTTGGTGTGAATAGACCTTTATAGTCAATTTATGTTGTTGTGTGTCGTGTTCTTTAAGCTCTTATTTAATTATCGAAGATCATCAGGTTATGGGCCCAGATTTCCATAAAATAGGTGTCCTCTAAAAAGGAAACAAGTGTCTGACAAGTATTTTGTCGCAATTATTTTGAATTCAAAATTGCAATTTACATTTTATTTTTTTACGTTTATACCGAAAAGATTAGTATGGTTTCCTCAAACGTACTAATGGAAAAATTAAAAGGTCGTGAAAATTTTGATGTTTGGAAGATTGCTGCTGAATCATATTTAGTAATTAAAGGATTGTGGTCACATGTCGAAAATAACTTATCTGAAGATGCAAATGATGCGACAAAGGCAAACGATTTAAATGCAGGATCGGAAATTATTTTGTTGTTGGAGACGCAAAATTATTCGTTCATCGCAAACGCAAAAACAGCGAAACAAGCATGGACAGCCTTGACAAGAGCATTTGAAGATAGCGGCTTGTATAGACGAGTAACCTTGCTGAAAGAATTAGTCCAATTAAAGCTGTCTGATTGCGATTCGATGGAATCATATGTCAATCGTATGGTAATGATTTCTATCAAAGTTAAAAAGGCTGGTTTGGAAATATCAGATCAAATAATCGCATCTCTAATGTTGGCTGGGCTACCCGACGATAACAAACCACTAGTAATGGCAGTAGAAAATTCAACAACAAAATTGACAACGGATTCAGTGAAAACATTGCTATTGCAAGAAGTGAAATACGACTCGAGTAATAGTGATAATGCAGTGTTAACTAAATGGAACATCAACCGATCAAAAAAAAAAAAAAAGACGAATTTCATGTTCAAATGTCATTCGTGTGGTCAGACGGGACATTTCGCCAGAGGTTGTCCAAAGAAAAAAGAGAAAAATAAAAAAAATGAAAACCTTTTGTATACGACATTTTTGGTGAATAATACAAATTCATGTGATTGGTTTATTGATTCTGGTGCATCGGCACACAGGACAAACTCTAAGTCAATTGTTAATAAAACTAAAGTGCCATTGAATAAAGAAGTTGTTGTTGCAAACAAAGACAAATTGAAAATTAATTGTGTTGGTGAAGTAAACATAACCCTATTGAGTGAACGAATGTTCAATATGTTCCGGGTTTGTGTGCAAATTTGCTTTCTGTAAGCCAGATGATCAAAAACGGCAATCATGTTGCATTTGATAAAGAAAATTGCAAAATTTTCAATGCAGAAAATAATTTAATAGCAATATCGTATTGGCTGGATTGTATATTACCGATATGTGAAAATAAAAACGAAATTTCATTGAATGAAACGGCACTCAGTGGCAAAATAGATAATAATTTGTGGCATCGACGTTTAGGACACATTTGTGACGAAAATTTAAAAAAAGTGTTTGGCGCCGTAATTGGTGTAAATTGGAGCGTAGGAAGCAACAACAAATGCATTGTTTGCATTAAAGGGAAGCAAACCCGCGCTTCATTAAAAGATGTTGGTAATCGTGCTGAGCATTTGCTCGATTTGGGTCATTCCGACGTCTGTGGTCCGCTGCAAGAGCGATCAGTTGGTGGTGCGAAATATTTCGTTACATTTGTCGATGATTACAGCAAAAAGGTATTTTTTTTCCGTTGAGAGAAAAAAACCAAGTATTCAATACGTTTTTGGAGTTAAAGGCTCTCGTCGAAAATCAGTGCTCAACAACAATCAAAGTCCTGCGCACTGATAATGGAACGGAGTATTGTAATGGACAGTTCGACGATATTTTGGCAAAATGTGGAATTGTACATCAAAAAACCGCACCATACACTCCCGAACAAAATGGTGTTGCAGAGCGTATCAATAGGACTCTTATGGAACGAGTTCGATGTATGTTAATCGATTCCGGCTTAAGTAAAAAATTTTGGGTGGAAGCTTTATCAACGGCAGCATATTTGATAAACCGAATACCATGCAGAAATATGCGATCGACTACACCAGAAGAATTTTGGTCGAAAACGAAACCAGGTTTGACCATGTTACGAGTGTTTGGATGCAAAGCGATGGTATATGTGCCAAAGGAAAAACGGCGGAAGCTCGACACGAAGTCAACTGAATGTATTATGCTTGGGTATAGCAATGAATCAAAAGCGTATCGGTTGTACAACATGGCAACTAAGAAAGTCGTGATAAGCAGAGATGTTTTGTTTATAGAGTCAAGCTTTCCTGAAAAGCCAAATCTGAAGGTAATTGAGCACGCAGATTCAAGTACTAATTCTTCTTTTTCTCCAGTAATTTTGACCAGTGATGAATGTGAAGTTGACGCCAATATCAATTCAGGTGGCATGCGTGATGCTGAATCTTCCATTGTCGATAAAAGAAGAATATTTAAGACGTCTGATGAACAAATTGAAACGTCTGGTGAAGCCAATGTAATTGAGAATGTCAACGAAACCGAAGTAAACGATTTGAATATTGTAAACAACGCAATAAATCTACCGGTTACCAATGAGACATTCGACAGCAACGTTACAACTGATAGTGATCGTGACGATTTGTATATTCCAGACGAGTTTGTAGAAACACCGCAACAAGTTCGTAGATCCGAACTTATCCGAAATATGGATATAATACGTTATAATTTCTTGACAAAAGATGACAAAAGAAATTATTGGAAATGATCCTGAAACCGTTGCCGAAGCATTGTCGTGTCCAAATGCTGATTTGTGGAGAAAAGCTATGTGTGAAGAAATTAAATCATTGAGTGACAATCAAACTTGGAACTTGGTCAATTTACCTCGTGACAAAACACCTATTAAATGCAAGTGGGTGTTTAAAACTAAGAGCAATGCAGATGGTAAAGTGATGCGATACAAGGCGAGATTGGTAGTGAAAGGTTTTTCGCAAAAATATGGCGTCGACTACCATGAAACGTTCTCTCCGGTTGTGAAGTATACATCGATTCGGTTCCTTATGGCGATTGCAGCGAAATTCGACCTAAATATTCGTCAAATGGATGCAGTTGCAGCTTTTCTCAACGAAGAGCTGAAAGAAGATATATGCATGTATCAACCCGAAGAATCTATGAATAATTCGAACAAAGTTTGCAAGCTGCATAAATCGTTGTACGGATTAAAGCAATCAAGTCGTGTATGGAACGAGAAACTGAATAGTGTGCTGGTAAAATTTGGTCTGAAGCGTTCGAATGCCGACCAATGCATCTACTATATGGTGAATTGTAGCAGAATGTTATTTCTTGCTATTTACGTGGATGACGTATTCATTTTCTCTAACAATGAAACAAGTGAACGATTGTTAAAAAACGAGTTGTGCAGACACTTCGAGATGAAAGATTCACGTGACGCATCATTCGCATTGGGAGTTCGAATCACTCGTGACAGGGTGGGTGGCACAATTTCAATCGACCAATCGCAGTACATATCCGAAATTCTCAATCGTTTCGGTATGAGTGATTGCAATCCAATCTCTACGCCGTTGGATTTAAATCAAAAAGTTTCTTCTAGCATGTGTCCAAAATCGAGTGATAAACAACAAGAGATGTCAAACGTACCGTATATGCAAGCAATTTGTAGTTTGTTGTTTGTGGCGCAGATAACCCGACCGGATATTTGCTATGTAGTGAATTTGTTGAGTCGATATAGCAAAAATCCGGGAAAGGCACATTGGGCAGCGATCAAGCGTGTGCTGCGATACTTAAAAGCAAAGATCGATAAAAAATTGGTCTATCAGAAGCCTTCGAATGAAATCAGAGGCTATTGTGATGCAGATTGGGCTAGTGATCTCGACGAAAGAAAGTCGACCACTGGGCAGCTGTTTCTTGGGGATCAAAACGTTAACCAACTGTTGCACTTTCGACGACCGAAGCAGAATTCATGGCGATGGTATGTGCAATACAAGAATCTATTTGGCTCAAGCGACTTCAACTCGAGCTTATGCCTTCGTCATCGAAACAAATGGTGTTATACTGTGACAACAAAAGCGCAATATAATTGGCAATCAACAATTCATCATCTGCGCGTACCAAACATATTGAAATCAAATCAGAGTTCATTCGTGAGAAGGTCGAAAAAGGTCTCATAAATATTCAATACAAACCAACTGATGAGATGCTGGCCGACATACTTACGAAAGCAATCGTAAGGAACAAACAGATGATAATATCGAAACAGTTTGGTCTAATTTAACCTTAGCTATAAGTGAAATGTAAATACACTAATTATTTTGTTGTTTATACTACAATTAAATTGAATTAGTTAATCAATTGACAGACAATATCTATTCAGGGAAAGTGTTGGTGTAAATAGACCTTTATATGTCAATTTATGTTGGTGTGAACAGAACTTTATCTGTCAATTAAAGTTCAGTGTGATACTGGCAAAATCAATCATGCAAAACGTAACTGTATTAGAAAATAAAAACTTTCTTTCCGGTTTTGCTTATTGTACAAAATAGACGTGTTCTTTAAGCTCTTATTTAATTATCGAAGATCATCAGTAAGTATGTAAAACCAAAGCGAATCATATACGTGCTAATCACCGCCATGTAAAACGTAAAGAACTTGGATTTTCTTGAATAATTTCGAAGAACCTATAAATTTTGGAATTATGTCAAAAACTCTTTTAAATATCACCATTTACATTTATATAATATATAAATGTAAATGGTGATATTTAAAAGAGTTTTTGACATAATATTATGTATGTAACTCTGCAAGTTCTTACAACTCAAAGCTAAGCGCAGAATGTTGCCTGACAAAATTCACATAAATTCGAAAATCTTTAAAAACCTCGAATAGAATAAATCGCGGAATAATCTCGATTACCCCAGAAAAATTCGAAAAATCTCTATATTATGTGAATATCGAATGATCTCGAACAATTTCAATAATACCCACATAGAAAACTCACGAAAATTTTGAAAAATTCCGAAAATTCGTGTACATATGAAATTATAAGTGAAGATACTTAATGTTACTAATTCTACTAAGCAAGTTAAGGCTAAGCTCAACAAAACGATATGAATTAGAAAAGAACCCTAGAATCTAGTAGGGTAATTTTTTAAATATCGAACAATCATATTCTTTGAATAGGCTACTACAATCTCAAACATAATCAAATAATCTCGAATAACCTGACTGTTTCAGAGCACCGATTCACCAATTAAGTCTCAAACATTACGCATCTCATTTCCATGAAAGACTCCAAAAATCTAAGGCAAGCGGATAAGCCGATCAAAAACAACCCAAAAAAAAAAAAACTTATCACTAGTTGTAAAATTAAGTTGGCATTTACATTTTCCTTATACATATTTAAAATAGTTTTTCAACATAAACCTGTAAATTTCATTTTTAATAACCATTTACTGGTAATTAAAAGATCCGCTAAATGAGAAATTATAAGTCGAACGAACGCTAATTGATTACAGAGACCATGGACCACGGTTTGGATCAAGTGAGGGAAACAAGAATTTATTTTCAGTCGTGGTTGTATATTTTGCTAGGTTCTTCTTGATTTTTATGAACATCACAATGATACATCGCAAGCTGCTAAATAAATTTTATCTGTTGCCAAATCAAATTCAACCTTTTCTAATCAAAACTTGATTTGTTTGGCTAAAAGTTCAATTTAATTTGTATAAGGTTGATTTTTAAATGCAAAAGGGGTAAACTTGGATTGGAGCTACGCAAAACGCAAATGAGTAATACAAATAAATCAACCAAGCAAACACTAAAATCGTTGTCGTTTCCGCGAACCAAAGCTTTGGTTTCAAACAAGTTTAGCTAATTTTCTTCTAAATCTAAATATGCTAACCGAATTTAATAATTTCCATCAAATCAAATGGAATTATCCTTTGAAGGAATAAACATATCACATCAAAATCACGAATAATTCTGTTTTATAAAATATTTTCCGTCTAGTACAAACAGTTTCGAAAACCAGGTTCGAATTTTTAGTTGTTCTATTCAACGCAAATGTCGTATCGATCATACTTTTCGAAATTGTATTACAAAGTTGACACCAGAATTCATCTTTATTTGACGTTTAAAATGTCAACGTGAATCTTGTATCGTGTGTACATTTAAATATTTAGGTAAGTGAATTTTAATTTTAATTACATATTATCTCATTAATTAATTATTGATTTTATCTAATTTTAGCTTGCTCTTAATAGCAAATACAAACAGGTTGGTAAATACAATAAGGAATAAGAATTTCCTTGATACAGGACATTGAAATTAGTTTGAGGTTAAGTATACAAAATGTTATTCTACTTTATATAAGTTACAATAAATAATTTCATCATTATTTCAGCGGATGTTTTTTGATGTGCAGAAGATGTCCAAAACCATGGCTGATGATATTAAATGGCCCACAGTTTTTTGTATTAGGTTTATTTTTATGAAAATGTTTCCCTTTATTTTAGATTTATTTACAGCGTATGACTTGTAAACAGAGAAGTAGTTTTGCTTCCGACACAATGGTAGTTTCAATATACTTAATATCGTCTAAAATTATTTTTAAATAATTTACACTCTCATCAGTGGAATTTCAGGAAATCAAACGGCAATGTCAAAGGTAGTAGTGATTGTAAAATTGACATCCCTATTCGATACATCATGCAACATAATCACGGACGCCTTGATTCTAACAAAATTGACGTCGTGGTTACCAACAACAAAAATAGACAACTTAAATTTGAATGCTGTACGACATCTCAAATTTGCTGATCCAGATCTTACAACGCCAGGTCCAATTGATATGATTTTGGGAAATGATGTATTTCTGCTAATTTTATT
Source organism: Tipula vernalis (assembly GCA_958295665.1). Lineage (NCBI taxonomy): Eukaryota > Metazoa > Arthropoda > Insecta > Diptera > Tipulidae > Tipula > Tipula vernalis. The sequence goes on from OY282558.1 coordinate 188,176,728, forward strand.
GCCTGAAAAATGTATGATTCAACCCAATGTATATACTCAACTAACTTCTTTTGGATGGGTCATTGGTGGAAGGAGTATTAACCAAACCAACGGAAATGAAGTTCAAATTTTTCATACTACAGCCGTGCCAATTTCAGAAAATTTATAATTACTACAAAAATTCTGGCAGCTTGAACAATTTCCAATAACAAAGCAGATTCATCTAGATGATCAAAATTGCGAAAATATTTATATTGCTAGACTCAACTCATTTACTCGGCGAGTCACGATACGCTGCATTTAAACGACTAACGTCGATGGAGAAGGTTCGTTTTAAGAAAAATCTTCAATTTGCTATTCGTTACAAGGAATTTATGAGCGAATATGAATATCTGCAACATATGCACGAAATACAACCAACCCAAATTGATAATAACAAACCACATTTTTACCTACCGCACCATGCAGTCTTAAAAGAATCCAGCACCACCACCAGATTACGTGTGGTATTTAATGGGTCATGCCAATCTAACAGTGGTTTCTCTTTAAACGATATTCTAAATACTGGCCCGCAGTTGCAAGATGATCGGATTTCCATACTGTTTCGATTTCGTAGTCGTATTATAGCGATATCTGCGGACATAGAAAGAATGTACTGACAGATCACAATATCCACCATGATGATCGAGAATACCAACGAATAATGTGGCGAGATGACGCTTCCAAAGATTTGAAACATTTCCAATTATCAACCGTAACTTATGGGCTTAGGTTTGCCTCATATATAGCAATAAGAACACTACAGCAATTAGCTGAGGATCACAAAATTGAATTTCCACTAGTCAGTAAACTTCTGCGAAGGGATTTCTACGTAGATGATTTTATCAGTGGATGTGATAATATCCATAATGCCGTGAATATAATCAGACAACCAGTAAATTGCTTGCTGTCGGTCGTTTTAAATTACGAAAGTGGATCTCAAATAGTCGAGAGTTAATGCAGTGTATTCCAGGTTGTGACTATGGTAATGGACAAATTATTTTGGATGATACTACATTTGTAAAAACATTAGGGTTATATTGGAATCCAAAAAAGGATTGTTTTGGGTTTAAAGTGAATTTGTCATCGAATCCACCACATACAAAAAAAAACGCTATTGTCTGAAGTCTCCTGAATATATGATCCACTGGGTCTAAATACTCCAGTAACCATTACTATGAAAGTTCTGTTCCAACAATTATGGATTCGTAAAATTGAATGGGATCAAAATTTACCAAATGAAATTGAAAATCAGTGGAATCAAATAAGAACCAAAAATGTGACTATTGTTCGTACCCAAATCCATACATTTGCAGATGAATCTGTAAGCGCTTACGGGGCAGTATCATATCTACGTGCGGAGACCAAGCAAGGAAGAGTAACAGTTAAGTTAATTGGATCAAAATCCAGAGTAGCTCCGATAAATCAAATTACCATTGCCAGACTCGAGCTGTGTGCCGCTGTTTTAGCTGTATCGTTATCAAAATATATTTCAAAAGCACTAGATATTAAAGTTGGTGAAATATATTCTTGGCCAGATTCACAAATAGTATTGGATTGGCTTTCCGACTACCTATCCATCAAGCTGGAAAACTTTTGTGGCCAACCGATCATTATACATAAACGAGATAAAGTTACTCGGGAAAAGGGAGCAACTGCCGAAGAATAGTAAATTGTTACCCCTTACCCCATTCCTCGATAGTGATATGATATTGCGTGTTGGAGGCAGGTTATCTGAATCATCATGCAATTACGCTACCAAGCATCAAATCATATTACCGAGAGAACACATCTTTACGGCTAGAATTATTGCATATTTACACCTCAAATATTTTCATGCTGGAACAAATGCATTGATTGGTGTAATTAGACAGAAACATTGAATTTTTGGGGCGCAGAAATCGTGTAAGAAATCTTATACGACAATGTATAATATGCATCAAAGAGAGACATCGATGTACCAAACAGCTAATGGAAACCCTGCCAAAGTCACGTGTGACACCTGGAAGGCCATTCACTTACACGGGAGTGGACTATGCCGGACCCACTTATCTTCGTGATAGAGTTGGTCGAGGCTCTTATAAAGTTATTAAGGGCTATTTGGCTTTGTTCGTCTGTATGAAAGTGAAAGCAATTCACTTAGAGATCGCGGCCCTGCAAAGATTTATTTCTCGTCGAGGTCTTCCACTCGAAATTATTTCCGATAATGGTACCAATTTTGTAGGAACGTGCACGGAAAGAATTGGATGAATTGTTTGCTCAGTTTAAATCTGAAAAATATTTTCAATTAATTTGTAATTTTTTATCTCCCCAAAACATACAGTTTAAATGCTTTCCAGCTCGATCTCCACATTTTGGCGGACTCTGGGAGTCCAATGTTAAGGTAGCAAAGCAATATCTCGTAAAAGCCATGGGTAGTTCCATTTTTACATTCGAGCAGCTTTACACTATTTCAACACAAATAGAGGCCCTACTTAATTCACGTCCAATTAGTGCATTATCAGAAGACGTGAATAGTTTTGATGCCTTAACTCCGGGTCACTTTTTAATTGGTGGCCCAATGATTGCATTACCTGAGCCCCGGCTTCAACACATCAATGAGTCGAGATTATCAATGTGGCAGAATATTCAAAATCGGCTGCAAGGGTTCTGGCGTCAGTGGTTAAAATCGTACATTACTTCGTTGCAACAGAGGCATAAGTGGACCAAGACAGAGTAAAATCTCTATATAGGACAAATGGCATTAGTGAAAGAAGCCGGATTGAAGAATAATAAATTTGCATCCAGGCCCAGATAAATTGATAAGAGTGGTTACAATTAGAACACCAAGCGGAAAAGTAAAAAGGGCCGTAAACAAACTAGTACCATTACCTATACCAAGCGAACATCAAAATATTATATCGTCATAAAAGCCAATTGTTAAATAATCACTAATAACAATGTAAACTGTTACATCATATGAATATTGGTTTTGGATTGGTTTTACAAATTATTATCCAACCTAAGTATTCAAATGATGCCACTGTATTTTATATAACTACTAGTAATTACCCGTCAAAACTGATGGAAGTTTCTGAAAACTCAATATATAGTAGTTCACATATTTATTTGCTTTTTATACCCCTTACTTCCCCTTCCTAAAAGATCGTAACATATTTCAAAACCCCTCCCTCTCCCAGGCGTAACATAAAAGTATTCACATTTTTAAATTATTTTAATCACGTGAAAGTGAATTTTGCAATTAAGAAAACGGGCTATCAATGATATGATCTATGTTCACTTCTCCCTATCTTTAACAAATCGTAACAAATCATAAAGCCACCCTCATGAAGCGTTACGTAATATGGCCCCATAGCCTGAAAAGTAAAATGTTTTTTTTTTCTTAAAATAATACGAAATAAGACAATTTAATATTAATTCAATAATTCTTTTATCATAACGTTTCTTGTAAATGTACAGTTATCATTTATTATTGTGCCTTGGTATGAGAAATTGTTGATCAGCACTCTAAGGTTTTCATGATTTCGTACTCGCGTTAAAGCTACATAAAGCTGGCCATGAGCAAAAACAGGTTCTGGTAAAAACACCCCAACCTTATCGAATGATTGTCCCTGAGCCTTGTTAATCGTCATTGCAAAAGCCAAAACTATGGGAAATTGTCGTCGCTTCATTTGAAATCCTAAGCTCCCCTCTTAAGATCGAATGAGGTTTTCACGCTCTATCATTTCCTCAGGAATTTCGACTAAATCGGGATCGGCTTTTTCCAGATCATTTCGCAATCTGCCATCGCCCAATTGGAAAACCCATTCGTTGAACTCTCGTTGTCCAAACGCTCGCGTGTTGGTGATGAGAGTTCGCTGCTTCACATGCCGCCACAAAAGAGAATTTTTCACGCACATTTCGATGATATCTGCATTTTTTCCTCTGGGAACAACATTTGAGGTTTGTCGAAAGTCACCGCCAAGGATGAGAAGCTTGCCACCGAAAGAACGAATATTATTCATGATTCCTCGCAGAAGCAGATCAATCACTCGAAGAGAATGCGAAGAAAGCATTGAAGCCTCATCGATAATGAGCATTGCAGCTTCTCGTAATTTAATGGATTCCTGCGAGGGGATTTTCATGGATGACACCGATGTTTCGTTAGCAGAAAGCGGGATTTTGAAACCACTGTGGGCAGTTCTACCACCAACTAATAAATCCGCTGCAATTCCTGTCGTGGCGAAAGCATGAACAACTTTACTCTGGCCTCTTACATAACTCATCAAAGTGTTGTAAAGGTAAGATTTTCCCGAACCGCCAGGACCGTCGAAGAAGAAAAATCTCGACTCGGCCATCGAATCATCAATTACAGCAGCAATCTCTTCGAAAATGGCACGCTGCATTGGGTTAAGGGTGGCGATCAAGTTTATGGCCATTTGAGCTTGCTCTTTGACATCGAAAACATGTTCGACGATTTGGCCAGGTTCAGGAAGGCGAAAATCTGTGCATTTCATGCCATTCATGCGCAAAATAACCTCAATGTCTTGAAGCAGTTTCTTTTCAGCGGTTATGTGATCGAAATACATGATGTAGTCGGCGATTAAATACTCCTTGAATTGCTCGAAAAGCGCACGAGGATTTTTTGGCGAATTGAAGACACAAATCAAAGCAAATGTTAGGCGAATTTGATGCGGCATGCACACATGACTTGCTTCACTTAAACATCGTTCCCATTCGCTATCATCCTCAAGAAGGTTCATGGCTCGTGCTGCATCATTGAAGGTGTCAAAAATCACTGAATCGACGTTCTTAAGATCGGTAAAACTTTGAGCTCCACGAATGTGTTGTAATGGCAGTCTCAAATAAAAGCGCTCGCGATCTTTCGGACTGACAGCATACATTCGAGTGATAATCCTATCTCCTCTCTGCTTGCGAACTTTCCTTCCTCAATGCTTTACTGTACTAAAATAGAATTTTCCATGATAAAATTGATCTAAATGTTTCTACACTATTCTAACTGGAAAAGTCATGAGCTTTCTAGAAGTTTGATTTGTGTATATAAATATTGCATTGTCATCGAATTGCATAATAAAGCCCCTGGGATCATATTCTTGGAATTCGATCAAAAAAAGTCACCCGCGATTTTCTAGTGAAATACGTCATTTCCGTCGAGAATTTAAATTGTTTGATATCAAAGTCAACGGTGACTTTTTTTCGGTGAATTTCAAGAATATGAGCCCTGGGCCCATATTCTTGAAATTCGATCAAAAAAAGTCGCCCGTAATTTTCTAGTGAAATACGTCATTTCAGTCGAAAATTTAAATTGTTTCATACCAAAGTCACCGGCGACTTTTTTCGGTGAAGAATACGGGCCCTGAATTGAAATCTATAGATTTTGAATAATCTTTAAAGTAGGTAGTGTCGACTTTCTATTCAGGATGAATTTAATCCCGTTTTATGCGGCGGAAAACTAAAACATAACACAAGGGTATATTAAAACAGAAGCAAATCGTCTCAATTATATTCGGCAAAATCAAACAAAACTCAGAGCGGAAAAATACAGTGGCCTTATGGATTACTTGCAAAGTGAACATATTAATCAAGGTTTAGTCCCTGAAAGGCCCAAAACTATCTAGATGCCATGGCGATTGTCCGTAAATATGACAAGCCGAACTTGTTCATTCCAATGATATGTAATCCGAAATGGAATGAAATAAGTAACAATTTGTTGGAAGGTCAGTCTCCGGAATTTCGTCCCGATTTAGTGGCAAGGGTCTCCAAATTAAAGCTCCAAGGATTGCTCGATAACATTTCGAAAAACCAAGCTTTCGAAGTTTCAGTTGCGAAGGTGCATGTCAGCATTGAGTTTCAAAAATGAGGACTATCCCATGCCCATATCCTCTTGATTGTCAGAAACTAATATTAACCAAAAGATGTAGAAACCATTGATAAATTTATTTCTGCGGAAATTCCAGATATTGAAGATAAGCTAAAGCTACATGCTATCATTACAAAACACATGATACATGGTCCCTGTGGAGAGCAAAACCCCAATTCACCTTGCATGGTCAATGGAATATGCAGCAAAAATTTAGCTAAAAGTTATCAAGATGAATCGATAGTTAAATGTAACGGGTATCCAAAATACAAGCGAAGTACTTGTGGCAGTGCAATTATAAATGATAAGACAGTGGATAATTCACGGATTGTTCCGTACAATCCACATTTAAGTCTCAAATTTAACTGTAATATTAGTGTCGAATATTGTTTATCAATTCAAAGTGTGAAGTATTTATTTACGTATGCCTATAAAGGACACGATTGCACCGATATAACCTTCGTTCAACAAGGCACTTTGGATCATGATGAGATTAAAACGTACATGTACTCGAAGTAAGTAATAAGTGCGCTTGAGGCAGCTTGACGCCTATTTTGTTTTAACATGCATGAGCAGTCATACTTCATTGTGAGACTGGCAATCTTCCTTCTAGATGATCAAACTGTCTGATTTACCGAACAAACCATCGAAGAAAGTGTTATTCGATCTGCCAACAAAAACACAATGCTTACAGGATTTTTAAACTAATTCAAACCGATGGAAATATTTGACGATATTTATATACCGACATCCCAAACCATTATGTATTTGATAAAATGAATGATGCATAGGAACCCTGACAAAGAAATGGAAATATTACCATTGATAGAATGTTTTCGGTTAAAATGACTGATATCGAAAGATTTTGTCTACGTTTACTTTTTCTTCACGTTCCTGGAATCTTATCTTTTGAAGACTTGAGGACATTCAATGGCTACATAAGTGGAACATTTAAAGAAGCGGCTCAGAAACGTGTTTTTTAATGATGACACTACATGGGAATATACATTATCAGACGCTATTTCAGCAAGCATGCCACGTCAGTTGCGAGATCTATACGCATGTGTTTGTGTTTTTGCATCCCCATCAAATGATTTAGATTTGTTTACAAAGTTTAAAAAGAAGCTATGTGATGTTTACGTTCAACACCATAGAAATCATACTGATGAATGCACAATTTGTCAAATGTTTGCTGTAAAAGATATTCAGGAACTCTCAAATTACATGGCAAACAATGTACTGACTTGGAACTACCAACTCCCCCTACTAATTTAGGAGGACCGGTACAATATTACAATGCACATATCTAGAAAGAAATCGGAGATACTATGCAATGCACATTAAATCAAGAACAGTCACTTTCCAAATATGGTCCAGGAGGTTCCGGCACAACGTATCTATACAAAACACTGCTTAACACGATTCACGAAGAATCAAACGTTGTGCTTGCGGTTGCTTCTACAGGAATAGCTGCAAATCTTCTTGACGGAGGCAGAACATATTACTCTCAGTTTAAATTACCTGTGCCAATCGTAGAAACATCAACGTCCTCTATGCGAATGACGTATACTGACGCAGAATTAATTAGAAAGGCAAAATGAATTCTATGGCATGAAGCACCTGGTGTTGCTATGAATGCTGTCGATAAGCTTTGTAAAGAAATAATGAAAAATCAGAAACCATTTGGCAATAAAACAATGCTACTTGGTGATTTTAGACAAACTTTGCCTGTAGTTGTGCATGGTAGTCAGACTGCAATTGTTGCAGCTAGCTTAAAATTTCATGGTCTTTGGGAAAAGTTTAATGTTCTCGGACCCGTTCAATGCCCCACAACACAGTAATTGGTTACTTAAATCAGACGGTAGAACTTTAACCTAACAATCATGGTCTTACCGACGACTTAATTGAAATTCCGACCAACCGTATTTGCAAAGGCTCTGTAGTAACCGAAATCTTTGGTGAAACGCTGTCGCCCTGTTGGTGTTTGTAATGAAACTAGATTAATTGTTCGACAGCTGAAACCAAATATGATAATGGACGACCTTTTAACGGGAAGTGCAGAAAAGGAAACTGTATTCATTCCCAGAATTGACCTAGGCCCGATTAACTCAGATTTACCTTTTATTTTACGACGAAGAAAGTTTAAAATTGAATTGGCATTTGCAATGACAATTAATAAGTCTCAGAGACCGACATAAGAAAAAGTGGGTTTATTCTTGCTGGAACCAGTGTTTGGCCTTGGTCAATTATACGTAGCATTATATCACGAGCTGGATCAAATGTGGTTTTTGTCATGTTGCAATATCATTATTTTCTCTTTCTGTTATTGTTTACGCCCGTATTACGGGCTTTTTAACAAATAAGATTTCACACAAAATACATGCATATATATTTTTTTTTTTCGGACATACATAATTATGAATAGTAGACGTTTTTAGTGAAATGGTCATGCATGGTGCCAAATCGAAAGGTTTTATTCTTAATTTATATATCCTTATTCATAATACGAGGTATGCTTTCTCTCTGTGCACCCTCTAAATATTCGTTGCCATTATTTGTATTATGCTATATTGCACTAATGAAGTGAAAATGGAAAATATTTTATAAAACTAGTAACTATTCTTAGTTAGGGCGCTTAATAAAAACTTTAGAAACTTTCCTATTATCACAATGGTTGGTATTGGTACAGTTAAACCATATAAAAAAAAAAAAAACATTTGTAAGATAAAGTTCCTGTCTCATAGTACATAGAATAAAAAATTAATATTAAAAGAAAAGTTTTAATGGTATTCATATGTGCTAGAAATAGAGTATTAACACAAAATCCGGTTTATTAGGTGTGAAAAGATAAATTTAATAGTTAAAAAGGAATAATGGGACAAGTTTTTCATTATTTGCCTACGTATATAAGAACGTTTCATTACATGTTCATTATTTAAAATGAAACTATCGGAAATTCGGAAGAGACTTAAAGTTCGTTGCTTTATTATGTTCGTTAAAAACTAATCTATAGTGAACAATTTTTTAAGGGGACGGTATTTAAAAAGAAATTCGATCTGTCGCTATATCTGTTGACTATCTACCGGTCGCCCTATTTGTCGATCACTCTGATTGCCTGTCAGTTTTTTTATCAGTACATGTATCGATTTCTTTGTGAGTCAGACAATACATCTTTCTATCGGTATATATAACTTATGTGTGTTCTTTATTGTTTCTACTTTAGTAGCCACAATGGAAATACAGCCTTGTTAATCATTCAATGCGAACAGCTAGGAATGGTTTTGGGGATTTCCGCGGTAACTAAATTTTGTTAGGTAGGTGCCCAAGCCAAAAAACTTTATAACGTCATAAATGTATTTAAAATGGAACAATAAGCCAATTATTTTCAAAAGTTTTTTAATTTTAACAACTATGGCTCCAATTTGTAAAAAAATATGTTTGACCAATTTTTTTTTTGGACAGCACTCTATACGACAAATAATCTGTAATAATGGTATAGATTTAGTACAAAGACAGAATAGGTAAACTATCATGTTTACCACTATCAAAATGTTGCACGTTCCAAAATTGTTTTGCCTGTAGCTGTAAAAGTTGATAACAATAGTTTTTGGATTGTAGTATACGAATCAATAGTTCAATTTTAGTAGAGTGTTTAATGGGTAGTATAAATATCATTTTGATTTGCTGCAATAGAGAATTGTTCAAACATACATAGAACATCGACCGTACAGAAACAATAAATAGACAATTTCAAAACAGTTAGATAAATAATACTTCTGTTATACCAATATATTTGAACTTTTCTACATCTACGGATGTGCATTGGATATCAAATCATATAATTGAAGTAATGAAATTGTTTTTCTGTTGTGATTTAGTTTATTGATTATGTGTTTCCAATCAAAACGGTTATTTGACCTGGTAGCCTGGTCGAATAATGTGTTTTGACTTTGGTTCGATATTACTGAATGAAATAATTAATTTCGATTTTTAAAACTAGTTTACATTCAAAAGTTTTATAGGAATAAATATGAAATTTGTACCGTAATCTAAACTCTCACACAATAATATCAAATTATTTTAATTAGACTTCGCAACAAGCGTATCAATTTGTTCAAATTGGCAAATGGAACATTGCAAATTTAAAGGTATTATCGACAAAGAAATTACTTATTATTAATTGGTTGATTGATTGATTATAAGTGTACGGCCAGGCATTATAGCAGGATCTCCCGGACTTCCTGGTCCACACCGTACACCCGTATACACATAGCAAAACCGAAGGATATGATAGGATTTTTAGTTGGGACAGATTCAACCCGATTGCAGTCTCCTAAGCGATTAATAGATAGTAAATTATTAGTACAATAAATGATAAATAGGTTAGCACAATATAGCACATTTTAACTACATGATTAGATGCTCGTTCCTCTGGAATCCAATGCCATAACTCAGGATTCTTTAAATCTAAATCAGGACATCAAAAATTATTATTGTCATTATTGATTTAATATTACTAATCTTGTTGACATAATTTATATAAACAAAAATCAATATCTACGAAATTTATTACTTATATTCTCCATAAACCTTTAACTCCGTTTATGGACACACCCTGCAAAATCAAGCATTCAAAGTTAGTAAAATAATAAATCAATGAAAGGTATGGTAAATCATTGATGTACAATATCAGTAAAGTTGACGTTTGTATGTGTCAACTGCAACCTAAACTTCAATAATTCCATTAAGTTAAATAATTAATTAAGTTCAATATATTTAGCATAACGGTTTGCCGTTACATAATTCCATGTTGTTCACATTCGTATTTATCAAAATTTGGAATGCATAAACAACTACGTCATTATGTGTTGCAAACCAAATCTCAATTCAACTCAAAATTAATATTTCCAAATGATTATATATAATTTAGTCAATTTATAAACTTTAATATTAATACAAATTAATTAAATATAATATAATGCAGTTTATCATACCCTGTAAAAAAGTTTATCATACCTAAATATACTATTTAATATGTATTATATATGGCGGTTTCCGATTCGACTCAAATTTACTCTATTATACGAAGTATAAGAATCCTATTTGAGTCGAATACACTAAAATTTTCGTTGTGTTTGTATAGTTCATGTTTTATCAAGAACAATATGGTTGTTTCATGAATACAAAAAACACAAAGAGAGAAAACCACGCCAAAATAAAAATCACCTAATCTTATATACTAGACCACCAACACACATTAAAAATTTTCTACCATCTACCATGTGCGTAGCAGAAGACATATCATGTTTTCATTATAATATAATATACTTTAATACCTTTACACAAATAATACCTTAACAGCGAACATAGAAACATTCCTGTTCTATGTATCAAGATGCAGGAAAATATTTGTGACGACTATACCAAAACCACCAAAAATTTCCCTCTGTTTTTGTTGTTGTTTAAATATTATATGACAAAAACCAATAATAAATAGTACATTTTCTTGATAAAATTTGTGTAAAGAGCGAACGAGACGGCCTGTATAAACATTTTTGTTGGTTTTGCCATGAATCAAGCTTAAAGAATATATTTGTGTGGATTGTACATAAAATAAAACACAAGAACACATTTAAGTATGCGTAAAAAAGAATTTAGTAATTAAATTCCATATACAATCGCACAAAAGACAAAGTCATGCACTTAATCAAGAAATCAAGAATTTGATCGTAATGTTCTCTATAATCGCTTATTAAGTTAATAATTAAGTTCAATACATTTAGCCTTTCGAAATGATTTTACATAATTCCACTTGGTTCACAATCGTTTAATCGAAATTTGGCATGCATAAATGAATACGTCATTATGTGTTACAAACCAAATCACAACTTAACTCAAATCAACATTTCCAAATTAGAATTATATTTATATAGTTTAGTTAATTTATAATCTTTTAATATTAATTAAATTAAATTAATTCAATTTAATGCAGTTTCTAATACCTTGTAAAAAAATTATTCATACCTAAATAAACTATTTTATATGGATTGTGTAAGGCGGTTTCCAATTCGACTCAAACTTATTCGATTATACAAAGTATAAGAATCCTATTTGAGTCGAATATAAATAAATTCTTCCTTAAGAGTTGCCAAACAAACTCAATTCAGCAAAAATTAATATTTCTATATTAGCGTTTCATTTATACAATTTATTCAATTGTAAATTTTTAATTTAATCTAAATTAATTAAAATAAATTATATAATTAAAATTATTTCTACCTAAATAAATAATTTTGTATGTATCATATATTGAGTTACCCACTCAATTCAAATTTCCTCAATTATACGAAGTATAAGAATCCCATTTGAATTGAGTATATGAGAATTTGTGTTATATTTGTGTAGCACATAGTATATAAAGAGCACCATCAAAACCAACAAGTATTCCTGTAAAAAATGTTCTTTATATTTGCTTAAATATTGTTTCGTTACATATGATATTAAACAAGACACAAAAAATAAAACAGACTTGTTCAGGTTGTGCAATTGTGTATTCCCACAAAAATATACTTCTCTATATCTCAAGTGTTTGTACCGTATGGCTTATACACATTTTTGCCAGTTTTGGTACCACAAAAATAACTTATGTAACTTAGAATATAGAGAGCGAAAACAACATCAGATAAAAATAGTGGAATCGTACTATAATACCAAACCACAAACACATATACAGAATATTTATATTTACATATAAGCTCGCAAGTGCGTAGTCGGCCACATATTTAACTAATCTGTATTTGTTTTCACTAAATACCCACACATAATACACTAATGGCAAACAAAATCCAAATATAATAAAAAGATACACACATTCAACTATTAAAACTATGAATATGTATAAAAATCATATAAATATTCCTATTCCCTTTATCTAATTTACAAGAATAATTTGAGAGAATTGTACGTAAAATAAAATATCAAAATATTATTTAGTATTAGTGAAAATCCAATAAGACATGAAGATTAACTGCGCAACTTAAACTGCGTCAATTTTAATTCAATCCAAACTCAAAAATCTGCAACATTTATATTTAGATTTTATGTACAATTGCACCCATATTAAAATCAAAATCAAAATAAAATCATGCAATTATTTAAGAAACCAAGAATTTTGATTTCTTTTACTATAAATTCAAAACATTGCCCGCTAAATGTATCCCGGTGGATTACATTTTCCAAATTAACCTTAACAACACTCATTTTTATGTTTATTATTAGTTATAATAATAAATTAATTTTAATTTATTTCTCTAACACAAAACATAAACATAACACAAAAAACTTAAACAAAAGTAATTGTATTAAATTAAATTAAATTACATTAAATTACAATGAATTTACAAAGAGGACGACAAAAACACGTCTATCCTTGGGTATCAATGACTCACCATCGACAAAGAAATTACTTATTATAAAAATTAATTAATTTAATTAATAAACATGGTACGAATACTGCCAGTGTACATGAACTCAACTTAATTTAATCTCCACCTTAAACATCAACACAACCTCCAAATAAATTGCCAACTAAACTTCATAGCCCAACCCCAACCCAGCATGCCATTTTGCAACAATTTAACCCTCAACTAAACGTCCAACCTCAAAACTACATGGCTACATGAACTCAACTCAGAAAATAATAAGCTAACTTTCAACACAAATTTAAACTCAACCCCCAAATAAATCCGTAATTGAACGGCTGAATAAACCCCAGTAGAACCTAAATCTAACCCTCACCAATCATAACTTGATCTTAAATTCAGTCCTCAACAGTCCCCCAAACTGAACGCCCTATTCAATCCTCGAATCAACATGAACCCAAAAAGTACCTGCATACGTGAACTCAACTCTTCCACTTATTAAACCTGAACTCAACTTTAAACTCAACCCTCAATTCTGTTGGAATAATAATCTAAAATGTAATTTATTTTATATAATTTCACGATAATTTAATGTATACAAATTATACGATTTAATTTGCTAATTGTCGCTAAGTTCATACAAGTTAAATTATTCTGTTTGTAGTGTAACTTAGCCTTTATATTTTTTATATATACTTTATAACCTGTCTTTATATTATATTATAATCTTTATCGCATTTTCAAGTCTCATTGAATAAAAACGTGTGTTTAAATTGTGCCTGAATTGTAATACTGCGTGCTTGCTTACAATTTTCTACAAAATTTCTAATAGGTTATGGGCCCAGATGTAATAGTGAAAATAGTATCATAAGTATTTTAATCGATTATAAGTGGATTATAATGGCTGTTTCATTTGGCAATGCGAAAATTTCTTTCACGCCATTACCAGATAAAAATTATTTTAATTGGGTTTTCCGCGCCTAAACAATATTAAAGGTGCTAGGTTTGTGGGAATATGTGAAAGATGTGAAACCTGTTATTGCAGATGAAAAGTGGGATGAAAAGAATGGCGAAGCTTTAAACACAATAAATCTAATGGTGGACGAATCGCAGTATGTGCATTTACGGGGAAAGACCGTAGCAAAAACCGCATGGGATGCATTGAAAGAAATGCATGAACAGAATACTCCAGGTAGTCGAGTTCGTTTACTTCATCAAATTATGGTGCAAAAAGTTGATGAAAATGGCGATATTGAGGCTCATGTTAAAAATATGAATGAATTATTTCAACAATTTCTGGCGTTGGGTGATGGCAAACTAACCTCAAATATTTTTATGAATGCAACATTACTTTGTTCGTTACCTAGAAGCTATGATACATTAATCGTCGCAATGGAAATTAAAAATGAGGATGAATTGTCAACCAGTTGTGTACAATCAACGATTTTTGAAGAATATCGAAGACGAAATGAGCGTGATAATGGAACGAGGAAAGAAGGTTTGGCGTTAAAAGTTTCAACGCATAATTATATTCAACGTTCACAATTTTCAAACACAAATAGAGGGAGTGAAAAATTGAAATGTTATTATTGTGGTGGTGTTGGACATTTTAAACGAAATTGTAGAAAATTTCATCAGTCACAAAAGGATAATAAATCGAGTAAAAATGGACAAAACGCAAATGTGGTTGAAAACAAATATGAATGCAATGACTATTTGTTTTTGGTTGGTAAAAGTGATGGGAGGATTCTAGATTCTGGTGCTACTTGCCATATTTGCTGTAATCCCGAAAGTTTTATTGATTTGGATAATTCACACAAAGAAAAAGTTTCTGTTGCAAATGAAAATGTTGTGCAAGCAATTGGTAAAGGAAAGGTTCCTGTCAATTTTATAAATAATAATGGCAAAGCAACGAAGGTCATGATTGAAAATGTTTTGTATGTACCATCAATTGAAAGTAATTTGATCTCTGTAAAACAGCAACACAAGGAGGTTTTAACGTTGATTTCTCTGGAAGTAGCTGTGAAATATGGTCACCAAATGGAAAACATCAGATTGCGGTTGGTGATATTAAGAACAATTTGTATATTATGAGAACGCAGAACAATATGGTAAATTTGATTGAGAATAAGGAAAAATTATGTGTACATCAATGGCACCGTGTATTGGGACATCGAGATATTGAGAAGGTAAAGCGGATTCCAACAAGTGGGCTTGTTGAAGGTATGTCAATTTTAGATACACAACCATTTATCTGTAGTCAGAAAAATCAGAAGTATTTGACCAATTCAAAGAGTTTCATCAATTGGTCCAAAATCGGTTTGGTAAAAAGATAAAAGCGATTAGGAGTGACAGAGGCGGCGAATACATGAGTAAAGATTAATATCTTGATTATTTAAATAAAGAAGGTATTATAATTCAACTTACTGCTCCATTTTCACCTCAAAAAAATGGGATAGCGGAAAGGAAAAATCGCACATTGATCGAAATGACTAGGTGTATTTTGTTTGATGCAAATATGGAAAAACGATTCTGGGGTGAAGCAGTCATGACAGCGACTTTTTTACAATACCGGCTTCCGTGGAAAAATGTAGACAAAACTCCATATGAATATTGGTTTAAAAGAAACCCTATTTATATGAACTTAAGACATTTTGGATCCAAATGTCTCGTTAAAGTTCCTGACGAACAACGAAGGAAGCTTGACATAAAGGTAAAAGAAGCTATTTTGTTAAGTTTTGATGTTGAATCAAAAGCATATCGTTTATATGTGCCATCGACAAAGAAAGTTGTGATTTCAAGGATGTTAAGTTTATGAATGATGTTAATGCTTCCTCTTGTAAATTGAATAATAGTAATGACATAAAGAAGTCCGGTGTTGACCAGAATGATGTTGAAGAACGTATCGATGCAGATTTAGAAATTTCGGAAAATTTTATTGACAATCACAAATTGGGTGCTGTAGATGAATTAAAGGAGCCGGGTGAAATAAATCGAAAAGACATAGCGAGTGAAATAGATGTTATTGATGATCTAGTTGTTGACAACTCAAATACAGTAGTAAGACGTTCAAATCGACCAAATAAAGTTGTTCCCCCTAAATAGTATATTGAGGAAGTAAATGTAGTCATAAAATGGTGAACCAGGAAATTATAATGATGCAATATTAACTCATGAACGGGATAAATGGATTCAGGCTATAGAGGATGAGATAAGTTCCTTAGTCGACAATAATACTTGGTCTCTGACTGATTTACCAATAGGTAAAAACACTAGTGGATGTAAATGGGTATATAACCTGAAAACGGATAGTGATGGAAGTTTAAAAAGATACAAAGCAAGGTTGGTTGCTCAAGGTTTCAGTCAGAAGTTCGGAACTGACTATGATCAGGTGTTCGCACCTGTCACGCGCCATACTACTTTTCGTACGTTATATCTATTGCTGCTAGTCGAAAAATGAAAGTGTACCATTATGATGCAAAAACCGCTTTCTTGAATGGAGAATTACAGGAATAAATATATATGCGTCAGCCAACTGGTTTCGTGAAACAAGGTGAAGAAGACAAAGTTTGTTTACTTAAGAAAAGTCTCTATGGTTTGAAACAATCTGCTCGCATGTGGAATGAGACTTTACACAATGTTCTTATTAAATGCAATTTAAAACAAAGTACTGCGGATAATTGTTTGTATACGTATCAAAATCCGTCATCAAAAGAAGCTGTATACTATATGTATTGATTTACGTTGATGATATTTTAATTATCAGCAATTCGAAAGTTTTGTCAAAAACAGTTGAGGATAAATTAAGAAAACATTTTGAAATTGAAAAATTGGGCGAAATCAATAATTATCTTGGGATTAGAGTAATATTTGACGGTGATTATTTTCTTTTGGATCAGGAAAAATATATAAAGAATGTTGTCGGGAAATTCACATTGGATGAAGCAAAGGAATCCGATATTCCACTTAGTCCAACATATCATAAAGATCCGTGTGATGAAACATTTGTTAACATTGACAAATATCGAGCTGCTATTGGATGTTTGCTCTATATTTGCACCAATACCAGACCTGATATCGCAGCCGCCGTGACAATTTTATCACAAAAATTGGCCAAACCAACGACAAAAGATTGGAATCAATTAAAGAAAGTGATTACTTACTTGAAGGGCACATTAAGTTTGAAGCTAAAGCTTGGTAGTTTATGTGAGGAATTTAATTTGGTCGGATATGCTGATGCAGATTGGGCTGAATGCCGTGAGAGTCGTAAATCGAATTCTGGTTATATTTTTCTGCTTGGTGGACCAATCAGTTGGTCGTGTAAACGACAAAATTTTTGGACTTTATCAAGTACAGAAGCCGAATTTGTTTCTTTAGCAGAAGCTTGTAAAGAGTCTGTGTGGCTCCAACGATTGTTAAGTGATTTGAACAGGAACGGTGATGATTGCACAATAATATATGAAGATAATCAAAGTGTACTGAAGTGGATCGAGACTGAAAAATCGCTCCAAGCATATCGATGTGAGGATTCATTTTGTTAAGGAATACATTGATAGAAAGAAAGTTGTTTGTCGTTTTTGCCCAACGGAAAATATGGTTGTTGCTGATTTATTAGCCAAGGGACTGGCAAAAGATCAATTTCAGAAATTAAGAAGTAAAATAATTTTAGTTTAAGGAGGAGTGTTGGAATAATAATCTAAAATGCAATTTGTTTTATATAATTTTCACGATAATTTTATGTATACAAATTATACGATTTAATTGGCTAATTGTCACTAAGTTCATTCAAGTTAAATTGTTCTGTTTGTAGTGTAACTTAGCCTGTATATTTTTATATATACTTTATAACCTGTCAATGTATCTTTATCGCATTTTCAAGTCTCATTGAATAAAAACGTGTGTTTAAATTGTGCCTGAATTGTAATACTGCGTGCTTGCTTACAATTTTCTACAAAATTTCTAATAAATTCAACAAAAAAACTTAATCTATAAACGAACACGGCTGAAAAACTGCAAGGGTCTTTGAACTCAACTCCACCCTAAGTCAACCTCTAACTCGACACCAATTCAACATTCAACTTAACCCCAAACTCAACGGCCAACTCAATCCCCAAATCAGTGCGACTCGAAAATCTACATTCACACAACCCTCAACACAAATTCTCAATTTAACGGCAGGATTTTACTCAACTCAATCCGAACTTAACTCCAACTCAACCCCTTCCTAGCATTACCCAAAATTAACCTTAGGAGCCTGCACCCCAGTCCTTAAATCAACCCCAAACTCATGACCATTACAATTCCCTTATCAACATTGTCTTAAATACTACATGTGTAGGTACATACATGAATTCAACTCAAGCTAACTTTTAATTAAACGTCAATTCAACATACAAATAACTCCCCAGCTGAACCACTCAAACATTTATAAAGAATTTGTAAAAGTGCTAATTTCACCACGCGGTTTGAAATAAATTTGTATTGCAGGTACCCGATTCTCCTGACGTACAGCTTCCAAAAGCTTTTCAACTTTTCTCCGCATAAACCACAGAAACAGATTAGCGAAAAAAAAAATACCAAATCGAAGAAGTCGTTCTCGAGATACTATGGGTGGAGACAGAAATCCACACAGACGAACGCACATTTTTTTTACTTTTTCGTGCTAAGGAACTTTCAAAACTTCGAGAAAAGTGATTTTGGGCCATCAACATTTTTAGTCATTGAAGTAATTGAAATTTGTATTTATCGCCAGAGTAGTAGTGTCAAAGTGGCAAAGATATTCGCTGGTAATCCACTAATGACAATGCAAATGTCATCATTTTCTACTTCCATAAATAGCAATTTAGAGTCGCATTTCTCCAACTTCTCTTCCAATTTGTGAACTCTTGACGTTAATAATTGCTACAATTTTTTAATTGCTACATTATATCAGCCAAGCTAACATTGCACTCCGATTCACTAAAATCACTTTCAATAATAGATTGGCTGGATGCACCACGACATACCTCACACCGCCAGTTGGCGGATCAATCTCTAATCGGTTTGAGGAGATTTCGGAAATATTTGCGCATGTTACATGGAATAAGTCTTCGCAAACACCACCACATTTGATACCAGAAAACCTTTCTTTCGTTATATTTCAGGAGCACTTATAAATAGTTGCAGACATAAACAAGCACAACACAACTAATTTTATCACACAATATGGAAGAAAAAAAAATGGCGCTAAGTTTTCTTGTTTTTGACGCCCACGCGCAGTAAATATCTAAATTTTAGAACTGCACGAATATTATTACACTTGAAATACAAAGTTCTTCCGGATCATAATCAGATAATAATTTTTTACGAAGAGCGAAATTATCAAGAATTTTGCAAGTTCAGTTTCGATCTGAATGCGAAACAGAAATCGTGTTTATGCAATAAATAAAATAAAATTGAAATTTTAATATACCATTAATTGCATATTGTTACGTTTTTGCCTTGTCACTCAAGGTTCGTATCACTGGATTGTGAATAATACAAAATCAATTTAATTTATCACCAACGAATTTATTTATTTCACAAAATTTATTACAATACAGTTTATCAAAAAAATTCACAAAATCACTTTATATAAACTATTCTCAAATTTTACTGTTCACTTATAATTTTTATTTCGCACTGCAACACTTTTTAAATCACTTTTTAATTCCTTTTTAATCTTCACACTGTCGCTTTTATATACTAAAACCAAACTTCTAGAAAGCTCATGGCTTTTCCAGTTAGAATAGCGTAGAAACATTACGTAATAATTTTATCATGGAAAATTCCATTTTGGTACAGTTAAACATTGAGTTATTCATTTAACTTTTTCTATTACACACTAGGTGTCACCGAAAAAGATTAAATTTTTCATAATTCTCATTCAGCTTTGTGAGACTTGGGTTGTCATAACATCGCTTCGTTTCAAATAAATTCGTTAATGGGTTTTTTCTCATGCCGTGATGATGGAATTGGTGGAGGTTTAAATGTCTTCTTCAGAAATAATTTAAAATTTAACATTTTAAACTGTGATGATGGTCAATTTCCATTTAAGTTTTTTTTGGACAGTTTAGAAGTAAGTAAGACGGATACAATGATTAAGTTATCCATAATAAAAACATTTTAATGAATTCTGGGATGGTTGTTGCTATAACGTTTTCCACTAGATCAATTAGTAATAATATACTTGATCATATAGTTTACAACTTCTCAAACATCAGTTCTGTTCATAATTCCACCATTTTTTTGATATTAGTGATCATAACTTTATTTTTTCGTCCATCTTTAACAAAGCTAAAAATTTCCGCCGAAAATTAGCACATAAGATTATTGATTTTAGTAAAATTGTTTTTTATTTTGATGACTTTCTTGCATCAACAAATTTTGATAGTACTGACCCTGAAGCAACAGGGTCTGTGTTGTTTAGCAATTTTAGTCAGAAAAACTTGGGGAAAAATATAAGTTTCTAAATAGAAATAATTTCCAAATCTGGTGTTGCTCGATAAACGACGTAACAAGCTTCATTCCTTGTATAGATAATATGGTGTTAAATATTATCCAAATTTTGATAGAGCCCGCAAGGAATTTAAGTGCCTTAACTGGTTCCTTTACAACAACTATGTAGTGCGAGTTGAGGATGAATTAGCAAGAAAAAGTGGCCGGCTTTCCGTCTTCTATGTCTTACCAGAGCTTCGTCGCTAGTCAGCCCTTGGATATCTGTAATCTGTTTGCCAATTTTTTTACGTCGATTTATAAACCTGTTCTGTCGTCCGCTATCGTATCTCCAGCTTTGCCCACCTTCGATCAATTTAATATTTTCAAATTTACCGAGTAAGAAGCTCGGGATTGCTTGCTCCAGCTCTAGGTTGGAAAGTGAGCGGGTTATGATGACTTCCCGCTGATTCTGTTTAGGTATTGTGCTGAGTGTTTGACCCTTCCTATTTTACCTTCATATTTAATGAAAGAGTTCGTCGCGGTTTTTTCCCCGATCCTTGAAAAATTTTATCGATCCTTGGTAATTATCGTGGGATCGCTATTCTTTTTGTCTTACCCAAGTTCTTTAGAGACTGTGGTTCATAGAATCTTGTTCTTTCACACTAAAAACATCATTTCTCCTATACAACATGGATTTTATTCCGGTAGGTCTACAGTAACTAACGATATAGTGAACTTATTTAATGATTATTTTGTCAATATAGGAATTTCACAGGGCGAGTCAATTGGGAGCGATACAAATATTCATAAACTTAATACGTGGCGTTCAAATCCGGATTCAATATTTTTGTACCCCAAGGGTGGTGGGCCAAATAATATTCGTAATTTGGTTTAAAAGTGTAACGCTTCCGTTTTCTCCTTGAGAAATGAGTTCTTTCCTAAAATTATTAATCATATTTTGGAAATTAGTATACAGCCTTGGCCAAAATTATAAAGCACCCCTCCCAAATTGCAGTATCTACAAAACGAATGAAGACAAAAATTAAAACTCAATATTTTTAGGAAATACTTTTTATATTTTATTAATTTTAGTATTTTGTAGGTCCTCCTTTGGCTTTGATGACAGCCAGGACTCTTTTATTCATCGACCGTACTAATTTTTCGCAGGTATTTCTCGATATATTTTTCCATTCCTCTGTCAGCGCACGTTTGAGGTCTTCCTTTGAAGTCATACTGCGATCCTTGATTTTTTTTTTTTAAATTGACCACAAATTTTCAATGGGATTTAGGTCTGGTGACTGGGCGGGCCAGTCCATGACTCGAATTTGTTTTTTTCGAAACCAACTCATCGTAACGCGGGAAGTATGGCAGGGGGCATTATCCTGTTGATTAATTATCGAAGAACTATCCGTTTCCCCAAAGATTTGCCGAATTGAGGCATTCAATGCAGCCTCGAGGACGGTAACATAGTTGGCACTGTCCATCGGACCCTCACAAAACAACAGTTTTCCCACCCCTGATGATGCCATGCAACCCCACACCATCAGTTTACCCCCTCCATGCTTTACGGTAGGCACTATACAATCAGGATTGTATGCTTCCCCGACTCTTCTTCTTACGATGGTTGCGCCAGGAGTTCCAAAAATCTATAAGAATTCCATCAAATTTAACATAAATTTCTCTATTAATTCTTTTAAAATACATTTTTTACACAATTTTTTATTTTTTTTTTTTGACTAATTATTTTTTAATATTTATTTTTTATATTCACCTCAAAAGTAGATTTATCTGACCAAACAACTCTCGCCCAATCCACGTCATTCCAATGTTTGTGTTCTCGAGCCCATCTCAAGCGACTTTTTATGTTGGTAAGTGATAGCAAAGGTTTTTTCTTGCTTTACAACCTTTCAATCCAGCTTGCAGGAGCCTTCTTCTAACTGTCCGTGCCGAAATGTGAACTTCTTGTTCTGTTAAATGCTCTGCAGCTATCTCAGCAGATGTTTTTCTTCGGTTTTTGAGAGATTTTCGCACAATTTGTCGATCGTCTCTTACCGAAGTGATACGATTTCTGCCTGAGCGTAGTTTATAGGCATAGTCCCCGGTCTCTTTAACCCTTTTCAATGTAGATTGAACTGCTCCACGAGAGCATTTTAATTTTTGGGATATTTTAATTTGGCTTACACCCTGGGAATCCAACAACACAATTTGTGCCCTTATTCCTTCACTGAGTTGGCACGCTTTAGGCATAATTATCACAAACACACTTTTTTTCTCAAAAAACTTACGAAAACTCTTTTTGATTTAAAACACTTTATGTGAAGACTGCACACGATCAAATACAAAACTAAAATAAAAAAATTTTACGACGCTACAACTTCTTGTTAAGAACCTAAAACAAAACAAAAATTGGTGATTTTCAATAATTAAGGGTCGCATTCGGTGGGATGACTCGTTCGTTAACACCCATTGTTTAGAAAGACATAATATTAATATATAATGCTAATAGATAGGAGTGCTTTATATTTTTGGCCAAGTTGTATATCCCAATCTTCTAAAAATTTCTAAAGTTTTATCGATCTTTAAAAGTGATGATAAAAGTCTTATTTCTAACTATAGACTCATTTCTATTTTAACTGTATTTCATTAAATCATTGGAAAAATAATAAATAATCGCTTAAGGAATTTTTTAAATAGTTCGAATTTTCTTTATACAATGACAAATCTAATATATAATGCCTTTGATCGGAAGGAGTACGTGGGAGCTCTGTTTCTTGATCTTAATAAAGCGTTTGACACAGTTGGCCACGAATTACCTCTCGATAAATTGCATTATCAAGGATTTCGTGGAATATCATATAAATTAATCAATAGTTGTTTAAATGATCGACAATAATACGTGTAGAATTATGGAATCAGTTGTGGTATTCTTAATGTGAATTGCGGGGCTCCTCGAGGTAGCATATTATGGCCATTATTCTTCCTGATATTTATTAACGATATTTGATATTTGTCTTTCATTAGATATATTAGTAGTTTTGCAGATACTGTAGTAATCTATGAAACAGAAGATTACATTTCCATTTCTGGCCAAATGGAGGAAATCCAAACAACTATATTCTATATATGAAAACACATACATAAATGAATTTACATAAACAGTAATTAATTAAAATAATTAACAACTTTCTTTTTGTGAGATAAAATTTTTATTATTTTTAAAAATTAAGACCGGTTTCGGACCTTCGTCCTTCTTCAGTTCTTGTTCTAATGATGAAAAAATTGTTGATGCTTTATTGTGTCTTATTTTTTATTTTATTTTTTTGCTTTTTATATAAGCGACATCTTGTTTTGGGTGATTAAATCAAAAATTTTATTAGTTTTCGAATTAATTTTGTGGTTTAACATGAGTGGATCATTCCGTCGTCTGTATATTTCAAATTCCTCAATTCTGTCCATTTTGTTGCCCTTATGAAGTCTATGAAGAATGTGTAAATTTGTTTTAAAATCCGTGTATGTTTGTTTCTCGGTCAATAAATGTTGTGCAATCATTACATTTTAATTTGTATATGCTGCTGTCAATTCTATTTTTTTGTTTCGCTCTCAATTTGTGTTGTATTCAATTGTCTGTTTTGTTTGCGATATTGTAGCCATAATTTTTTAAAATTTTGTGTATAATGCTGCTAGTGTGTTCATTGTAATCTATTGTGATGTATCGTTTATATTAGCTGCATTTCTTGACGCATAGTGATCCGGATCAGATCAAAATTTACATGTGAAGCAACAACAACATTTGATCCAACATTCGTTTTGGATCACAAATGGTGATCTAAAAATAGTTGAACAATATTTTGTAAAGACAAAGAATATAATGAATATAGTACGAGTATGAAGAGGCATTCAAAACGAAACGAGACAAAAAAATTGAATTTTGGTGTTTGTTTGTTTTACGCATTTTTGTGTCGTTTCATGAGACATGATCTGATCCGGATCAGATCAAACGTCAAGAAATGCGGCTAATCTTACTCATCAACACGTAAAGTGGTTAAATGTTGTTGTTCCATCTTGGTTATTATTTTAGTGTTTAATCGGTGAATAATGTTTGGATTGAACCCGTTCATATCAGCGATGTTAATGATGGTTTTTAATTCTTCTAAGTAATCGGTGTTGTGCATGGGAATGCTGTTGAGTCTATGTATCATGTGGCTGTATGCTGATAAGAACTGTTGTGTATTGTGCGGTTTGTTTGTGTTGTTTTCCTGAATATTTTAAAATTATGATGTCCATCAATATTTTGTATCGTTAGATCCAAAAAAGTAATGGTTTTATTTGTTTCGGTTTCCAATGTAAATTTTATGTTGGGGTGTATATTGATTATGTAAATGTGTAAATTGTTTATTTGCCTTTGCGTGCCTTTGAACAATATTATAATGTCGTCAACGTATCGATGCCAATAGACCAGGTTGTTTTTGTATTGTTGTGGTTGTTGTATATAATTGAGGAGTGTCTGATCAAAAGTTGCTATTTACATTTTCCAAAATGATATTTTTTTTTTTTCTATCAGGGCAGAATTTTTTAAGTGAAATGGACTAAAAGTGATGATTTCCAGCATGGACCAAAAATTGCCAATTTCTCTATGAAAAATATTCCTAAAATCCTTGATTTTGGTCAAAACAAGCTATTTACTACAAAAAAGTGATCAAAAGTAAGTAGCAAAAAGTAACATGTAAATAGCGACTTTTGATCAGACACTCCTCATATAAGTTTTCTCAAAAAAGTTTAGATAAATACCAGCTAGTGTACCAGACAAGGGACTTCCCATTGGCAGACCTTCATTTTGCCTATAAAAGTTGCGTTTTTTTATTCGCTCCGGATAGCTGCTATCGAGTGTCGTCACATAAAAATTGGCTCCCGATAGCGCTCCGTATAAATATGTAGAGCCAAATATTTTTTATATCAGGTTTTCGCTAAACAATTGAATTAAAAATGATAGTTTGATGTAAAATAAATTTAGTTTACCAATAAATAGCGCGTCAAATTTAAATTTAAAATGACGGCTCTCGGTAGCAGCTATCCGGAGCGAATAAAAAAACACAGCTAAAATGTTTGGTTATGTTGAAAATAGTTTTGCCTGGTTATTTCATTTAGTAAAACAATGGCTTCATTGACCTTTCTCACTTCAACTCCATTTTCTGTTAGTAGATCATTAATGATTTTTATTATTTTAGCAACTGGTATGTTTGTGTACATATTCGAAACGTCAAATGATGCAAGTTTTGCGCCGATGGGGATTGCGATTGATTTTATTTTGTTTACTAGTTCAATATTGTTTTTCACCGATCAATTATTTTTTAGAACTACATATGTTATCCTTCAACCATTTGTTCAATACTTTGGCAATTTTGTATGTGGGTGATGTTGTGAAGTTTACCAAAGGACGAATTGGAATTTCCGGTTTATGGAGTTTTGGTAATCCGGTTAAAGTGGGTGCTCTGGGTTTTATCATTTTCCTATTGCATATCTGGTGCTTTTTTAAGATGTTTTTCGATTGACTGATTACTTTATTAATGCTTTTACGATAAAATTTAGTTGGGCCATTTCTGATGTTTAGAATATTGTTGCAGGTGATATATTCTTCTATTTTATTGTTGTAATCTGTTTCATGGATTAAAACGGTAGTGTTCCCTTTGTCTGCTTTTGTGACTATGACGTAGTTATCTGTAATTTTCTTTCTTAACCTTGAGATTGTGTTTTTTACTATAGCGTCCTTATTTTGTTTTGTTTTTATACTTTTTTTTGCATATTTCGTTAATGAATATTGTCCTAATTTCGCCTTTGTGGTTAAAATCTGTTTTTTGAATTGCGTTTTAAATATTTAATAAATGATTTTGGTTTTTCTTCTTGTTCTCTGGCTTAATGTTGTGTTTTTATCCTTTTTCTAATAGTTTTTGCTCATCCACATCAAGATTTAAGCTGGTCATGTTGTGTATTCGTTTGAAGAAGGTATGTGTGTTTGGTTTAGATGATGGTTATTGTGTTGAGATTAGTGCAATGGTCGCTGATTTAAGCTTTTTAAGCTTGGTTTTAATGCATTTCCTTTTCTTTTCCAATGCCTTCTCCACATTCATTTCCATTTGTTGAATGATGTTTTGATATTCTAGTTGGTGAAATGTTTTGCTTAACAGTAGTTGCGCGTTGTAAGTCTTCAGCGTTAGAGTGTTGATTTTTGTACAAAGTTCTTTGATTCTTTTTGATAACCAGATGTTTTCGCATTTTCGTTTTGCCGATAGTGCTGCTGTTGATCTGCTTTTTATAGTGACGTGTATGTATTTAGGAATGATTTTTAATCGTTTGCATGTACGGTTGAAATGCAAATTGATTTTATTATGACATAATTTGTGTACCAATAGTAGTTATTTATTTTATTTAATTTATGTTTATGTAAATTCATTTATGTATGTGTTTTCATATAATAAAATCAGTGATATAAGCCGCAGTTAAACTATATTAAAAATGGAATCTTTCCATCTTTATAAAATTATATTCTTCTGTTATACGAACGTATTAGGGCTGGCAAATAACTTCGTTTATAATAACTACTACATACTGCGAAATTTTGTAATTTAATTAATGTTGAAAGGAAAGTTGGTGATCTCTGAAATCTGTAATTAATTTCAAATTATTGTAAGTCAGTTTATGAATTGTCACATATCTCACATTTAACTCGAAATTTAACCTATTGAGCTTTTTGAAAGGCGCAAATTACGATTTGTTGTCGCACCATGGCGAAAACAAAGGGACCGGCACAACAGTATTCCACCCGTTCTCACCTTGCCCTCTTGCATCTATCTTAAATCAAAGCCTTCGAATTGGTTTTTTTTCAAGATCCACATAAGGTCCCCCTTAACCGCCCAACTTTTAAATAGGGCAAAATATGCGATAGTTTTTACCCCGGATGGTGAACTGTCACAAATCTGATATTCATATTTGACCATTTATACAGTAATGTTGCAGCAAGAAAGCAAGTTGAAGTAGTACTTACGGACTCCGCAAATGCATTTAACAAAATAGATCGTTCAATCCTTATTAACAATCTTGAAAAGCTTAGTTGCCAATCAATGTACCTACTAAATAGAGCCAGCTCTTTTCGTATCTGTTGAATCGTTGGCAATGTATTAAGATCTATTGCTCGCCTTATGTTTACGTCGTGTCATCTCAGAGTAATCACATTGATCTCGCAGGATAGTAATATTTGTGTACTATTGTTCCCCGTATTCGTTAATAATGTAGCCGACAGCTTAGAGTTCGCTCTTTGTAACATAAATAAACGTAAAAGCGTTTCATTCTGTCGTACGCGATTTTCGACCCAACGTCAACATTTTCTCTTTAATGGTGCGTTTGGTAGGGTTGAATGTTTGCCCGACCTTTGATAAACAAACACATTCATTCGATTATCGCAAAGGAGTATATTATGTTAGGACTTTTGCGATCCACTTACTTTAAAATCCTTGTATGCCGATTTTGTTCGGTCACAGTGCTTTAATATGCATACCATCTGATGTTCCCGAATGTAGTAATTTGAGCCTCTCATTCACATTCATTTGATTCATTAACAATCTCGTTAGGTTTATAATAAGTCCTTAATATAGTGATATATTAAAGAGGGACCTACTGGAATGTATGAAATTAAATTTTTAATGAAAACCTTAATTGTTAATCTACCAATTAAAAACAGTATTGATTAAAATTGTAAATATTTAATGTACACAATAATTATAATTGTTATACACATTAATTTGAAAATCGAGCGTCATTAATATTTTATTCGACCACAACCAACAAATTGTACTTACCGCATCAAAATAAATCAACAACAGCCAAAAATGTTTACATCAGTTTTAATTTCTCCAATATTATTTTATTGATACAAAACGATACCATTAATATATTAATTTTAATTTGTATTTTACAATTTAATTAATAATTAATTTCACCAACAAAAAAAAAAAAACTGAAAATTGGTTGATATATTAAAAAGTCTCTCCCGACTTACAGATTTAAAATAAGTAACACTTTAAATATTTAATCAGGTTTAAATTTATATTTGATCAGTCCTCTCAGGTAACCATTCTGGTATTTACAGCAATGCTTAAAATAGTCTAAAAGTAATCAGCGAAGAGGGACATTTTTTTTCTAAATACCAGCCAAGTTATTTCTACATACTTCTCACCTTAACTTTATGCATAGTACCAAGTCACAGAGCCATTCACCAAATTTAATGTAATAATGACGAACTAAATGGCAAAACTTGTTGTGATTATGTTATCAGACTCAATATAATCTTTAAAAAAAAAAAAAATCCAGCGTTATTCACAATCACAAGAACATTTTTATTGGTCTTATTTATTAAATGTGCCTACATTTGGCGGATCGTCTTAAATCAATTGAAGTTATACTTATAAATTTCCTACGCTAACGTCAATCTTGTGGTAATTCGGTTTAGCAAATTTGACGGTTTTCATAAAACTTAGTTTCATAGAAATTTAACTTTTCGGAATTTAACAATTAAATTTAGAAAGTTTTTTCAAAAAACTCGTTTTCTTAATAGGAACGATTTCTTTGAAAATTTTGTCTTAAACTTCTTTTAATTCTAAATTATGTTTAATTGTCTATAAAAAAATTTTGGATTTATTAATTTCCCAAAACAGAATAAAGGCAACAACATATACAGAATGTGTACATTTAACTTACAATTTTTCGATTCGTATACATACATGGACGAATCAATTGTAGAAACATAAAAGAGGCGGTACGAGGGAGGTGATATCCTCAAAATGGTAAAAGTGAAATTGTTCGTTTTTTGTTATATTGTGGATAAAATATCAAACAATTTTCTTTTATACTATATACCTGCTCGTACTTATATTTATGCCTGTGTGCTTCAGGTTAAGTTTTTTGGCTAAAATTTTAGACGTTTCTAAATGATCGATTAGATCATACCAGTAATGCGTGAAATTTCACTTAAGGCTGTTTTTTTTTCTTCTTTGGGTTGCGGTTGTCTGCAACCGACAAAAGACACAGTGTTTACATTTTTACAGAAACAGAAAATATTTTGGTAGAATAAAATCGAATACGTACTTGTAATATGAATGTTGAACAAAACATTTTTATTTCGTTTTGACAAGTAATTTAATTAATAATATGCGAAACGTCCTTTTTAATTTAAAAAAATTGACGGAAATAATTTAACTCCAGTTTTAGAGATTATTTGAACGAACAGCCCAACTAAAAATCTGATGAATATTTTGAGCTAATTTTGACGTAGGACTACGTCTATTTGATCGGTTTATATAGAGGGTGCATATGTAACAAAAATATGTATCTTAGAAAATCAATTATATTAAAAACTGTGGACTTTACAATATTCCTGTTAAGATATTCGTAAAGGAAAGACGTCCAATCGTAGTAACGGCGATTTCGCAAATTTCATAAATATGGCGAAAATTCGTGGTCTGTTACAATAAAATAACAACTATAGAGTACAAGCCTGCCTTCAAAGAATGTGAAAGTAGAGTGAATCATCTTTAGATGAAGAGAAAACGAATCAAATAAAATCAAAGCAACCAAAACCAAAGTAAAGTGGATCACAAGATACGGCAAAGGGATCGCAAGAGGACTCAGGTAATAAAAAAACATATCGGCCATTTTAGGTGACTAACTTCGAGGGATATAACCTGAAACGGACGTTTGTAGTATCGATCGATCGAGTGTAATGAGCGACTAACAAAACAATTAACCGTAACAATGCTTAAAATGTAATCTTTAATTGAGAAACAGGAAATAAGTTCCATAGGAGATAGAAAATCCGACAGACGTAATATGACTTTTTAACACCGAGATACTTAAGAGTTGACCAACACAATATTCAAATAATCACTATGACAACTAACGAAAGTACATTTAACATGTATGTTACTTAGGGGTGATTCCATACAGCTTTGTTTTTCATTTACACTTCTTAGTTTTAGCCAATGCTTATCAAACCATTAATACCTTAAGATCAGAATTGAACATTGAAATCAGATCAATAGAAGATTTGGCAGCATAAGCAAAAGCAGTGCTGCCAACATTTAAGTTTAAAAATAGAATTAGCATAGATTAAAAACAGCAGAGGCCCAAGCACTGATACTTGAGGTATTCCAAAATCCACAGTTTTAAGATTACTAAAAGTACCATTAATTCTTACACTTTCTGCTCAGTTACCTAGATGATAATCACAACACTTGTTAAAGACACCTCTGAAGTCAATATCAAACAGAATCGGTCTAAGAGTGTTCCATAAACAAAACAACACAATATTTACCACTGTTTAGTCCAATATGTAAATTATTCAAAATATCCAATATAGCCGATCAAGTACTCCTTCTTTGATGTAATCCATGATGATGAATGTTTAGTACATTGCAGAGTTCCAAAATAGTAATAATAGTTTCAGGTTCTAGTCTGCTAAATAGCGCTATTAGCTCAAAGGACAGATTAAAAATATGTCCGAGAACAGGGCTAATAAATCTGGATCTTGAAAGATAGAATGACTAAATCGATCATTATCTAACAAAACTCCAACTCCCGTTTTCAGAGATTCGGTATAACTGGCGAAAAACAAGCAAAACCTAAGGTAACATTTCATAATAAAACGGCACAGCCTGGACCATCCAGCATACAAACAAGTAAGTGGATACCAAGAGCAGAATGGCAAATCAGCAGAAATAAAATACCAGGAATAAGAATGGAAAACGCTATAAACACCAAAGAAACAGACAACGAACAAACACAAGATGAATGCGAAGGCGAATATATTACTGACGATGAAGAAGGAGATACGGTTCTTCGGGATAGAGCCTCGGACCAGGAGGACAGCGGCGACCTAGATTAGACTCGAACAAATTCAAATCTCTACTCTATATAATGATTCATAAACACAATAGACATTTTAATTGACACAGGAGCTGATGAGTCATACATAGATCCGAAATTTATAAAACCATATAAAACAATGAAAATTAAACCAGTAAAAATTAAAACGGTTTTAGGCAGTTTAACAGTGGACAAAATAATAACTTTCAAAATTAAAGAATTCAAGACGGATGAGAAACTAAAATTTTATTTACTGAAATTTCACGAAATTTTTTGTGGGTTAATTGGCATAAATATTATGAAACAACTTGGCGTTACAATAAATCTGAAACGGGAAACACTAGAGTTTCCTACACACACAATAAAACTAAAAAATTAGTAGACAGGAGGCAACAGTAATAATTTCCAGCAGGAACCACAAGGAACAACATTGCAAGAAATATTTCAAAAATTCCACAAAATATTCGATATGATATCAACATTACCATATTCAGGAAGTAAAAAACATGCTATTGTGTTGACGAATGATACACCAATACATAAGAAGCAATTTAGATATCCACCTTCACAAATTTCAGAAATATAAAAACAAACAAAAGAGCTGCTGGAAAACAACATAATACGAGAAAGCACAAGTCCGTGGAATAGTCCGCTCATCATAGTTAACAAAAAAGCCGACGAAACCGGAATACGCAAATTTCGAATGGTCATCGATTATAGACCATTAAACGGTGCCAAACATTGAGGAATTATTAGACCAGCTGCTCGAATGTAAATACTTCTCCAGGCACAGATGAAAAAAGAATAAGCATTATCAGCTTTAGGGAATCACTATGAATTTAGAAGAATTCCATTCGGACTTAAGAATGCGCCATCAACATTCCTCAGACTGATGAACAGGACATTGGGTATACTAATAGGTAACTCATGCCTATGATACATGGATAACATCATAGTGTACAGCAAAACAAAAGGATAACAAACACCCAACCAAATGCAACGAGGAAGTTGCAAAATTTATAGCAAAATGGGTAAAAACAAGCAAACCTCCAAGTGCCAACATAGTACGAATAATCGAACAAAATACTTTAACATCAAATTCACCAATACCGGAACAACCAAAGTCCGACAACAAAGAAGTTTTAAAAGATCCTATATACGGCAATTACAAATAATAATTGAAACACACAATAAAGATCACAGACGAATTACAGAAAATATGGCACAAATAAATAAAAAATATGAACTCGCCAATCAAGGCGAGATAATAACTGAATACATCCGAAAATGTGAAACTTGTAACGGTGCAAAATATGACAGAAGCCCATTACAACTGACACAACCAGTAACATTAACACTCAGAAGACCGAAAGAACTAGTACACATGGAAACATTCGCTCTCGATTTTCAAAATTTTCTTTTTCTCAGGAAGAGATACCACATACGATAATATCAGACAGCGCAACAGAGTTCACATCGGAAGCGTTTAGAAAATTCAAAGGAAACTATAACTTTGAATATCATGTGACAACCCCCAAATCCACCATGGGCAACCGAATCATTGAAAGATTCCATAATACAAGAACGGAGAAAATACCGAGAAGAACCGAAAAATTAAAACTGATGAACTCATGATAGAAGCAACGATGGCGTACAATAACTCAGTACATATAGCAACCAAACTGATACCTAGAGCACACATACAACTGAAGGATTCTTGAAAACAATTCCATCAGAATACAATCTACGAACGAACAAAATTACAAACAAGGAACTTAGTTTTGTTCCCACATTAAATTATCCACTACAAGATAGAGATACCATAAACCTGTCGATCTGTGCACTATAAGATAGACACAGTAAAGAAGAAAAGAGAGGATTTTTTTTCTCTCTCGCATTTCAATCCGGATTACGAATTAGATTTTTAAAGTAAGTTAAACAAGTTATTACTTGCTAATCGTAACATTGATACGGATGTAAATATTGTAGACGAAAACCTTGAAATGGACGAGATCAGTCAACAATTACATTTGATTGCTAAACAACGGACAAAGTTAAGTCAGAAACAAACAGAGCATGACCAGGTATTAACGTACCTCAATAATAAAATTGTGGAACCTGCTCCTGTTGAACAAATCAAGGAAACCCACATAACTTTAGATTTGTTCAGGATCCCTGATCCAATAAAATCAATTCCATCGTTTGATGAAAATAGAAAACAGATTTCCATCCTGGCTAAAAACTTGGGCAATGATACTCTAAACCTTTTTATACCCTTAGATAAAGAACAACAATTTCGAGTGTATGTCCAAGCTATTGTAAATTAAATAGAAGGCAAAAAGCTAAAGACATTTTATGTCTAGCTGGTAGTCCCGGAAGTTTCCAGGAAGTAAAGGGAATTCTGTTAGAAGTTTTAGGGGATAAACCAGAACTCCCCTTCTATAAGTCCCAATTATGGGCCAATAAACAAAACGAAAATATGCCAATTCATCTCTTTTACCAAAAAACAAAAGAAATCTTATTAAATATTAAGTCACTAGCTAGACAAAATCAACTGTATAGCGGATCGTGGCAGGCAATTTACGCTTGCATCGAAGAGGATGCGCTTCCCGCCTTCATATCCGGGTTACGTAAACGTTATTTTGGTTATGTCCAAGTGGCTAAACTATGTAATATAGAAGAAGCATACGCTTTTCTATGTAAGTTCACGAGCAATGAGCTTATATCAAATAATTCTAAGAAAAGTCAGATTCAACCAAAACCTAATTCTCAACCTATATATCAGGAACAATCAAAGTTCAATTTTCAAACAAGATATCAGGAATAACCAAAACTAAGGAAAACTCCTTGGGCAACGCAAGAAAAGAATGAACCCACTTCGATGGAAATCGATTCATCAATTCGTTCAACAATATTGAAAACCTAAATAATGTATATAAAGAACCGGACACAAGGTATAAGATAACTGTACAAAACGTCAATAGAGAATTTTTTGGGAAGATCAAAACTCAGAGTCAGAGGATCAAATTTCCTACCTTACCTGAAATGTCAAAACAAAATGACAAGCCAAATCATTAAAATTCTCATTGACACAGGGGCAAACAAAAACATTATCAAATCAAATATAATCCCTAAACACCTTTTATTTTCAAAAGATTCATCCGTAAAAAACCTGTTAGGAGCCCAAAAAGTAACTAAAGTAGGAAAAATAAATTTGTTTGGTCATAATTTACCATCAATACCATACTATGAATTAAAATTTCATGAATATTTTGACGGGATACTAGGATCACAATCTTTGGCTCAAATGAATGCCAAAAATAATTTCAAATCTGGCACAATTTCTTTGAACAATAACCTTCTTAAATATTATAGATATTACCCTAATGAACATTTTTACAACCACATAGTGACCTTTAATACTGTAAATAATGGTCACTGGGTAAAAACAGAATATAAAAAATTAAATGACAATATTGTTATACAACCGGGATTATACAAATCCAAAAACTTTCAATCTACTATAAAAGTCTTAACAAATGATCCAGATCCGCCAAAAAACTTACCAAAATTAGACTTCAATATAAATAATTTTGAAGCCATTAAACCTATTAAAGCTTATGGGAATATGCCCATAGATAAACAAATAATTGAAAGCCTAATCAGGACAAACCACTTACGCGAGACTGAAAAACAAATTCTCATAAGTACAATTTATAATCACAAAACTGAAGTGTTGAAGCAGAATGAAAAACTCTCTGCAACAACGGTGATTAAACATAAAATCATTTTAAAGGTGACGTGGAGGAACACATACAAGAGATGTTGAACAGTGGAATCATTAAAAACTCCAGCAGTCCCTATTCATCACCAATTTGGGTAGTCCCAAAAAAACCTAACGCTTGAGGTCTCCGCAAGATCAAAGTGGTGATAGATTATCGAAAGTTGAATGATAAAACCGTAAATGATAAATTTTCAATACATCAAATTGAAGAAATTCTGGATAGTTTAGGCAAGACTACTTACTTTACCACATTAGACTTGAAGTCAGGATTTCACCAGATCCCAATGGATCAAAATTCCCATCAGAAACTGACTGACAGAAAACTTACGTATACCTTGATCACATTATTATCGTTGGTTACAATCTAGAGAACTATATAAAATCTTTGTGATTACTTGAACGGCTATCACACTTCAACTTAAAAATCCAACTAGATAAATGCGAATTCCTAAAGAAGGAAACGGAATTTCTTGGTTATATTATTACTCAGGAAGGAGTAAAACCAAACCCGGGTAAAATCGAAAAAATACTTGAATGGCCATTAC
The DNA here is from genome assembly GCA_958295665.1 of Tipula vernalis. NCBI lineage: Eukaryota > Metazoa > Arthropoda > Insecta > Diptera > Tipulidae > Tipula > Tipula vernalis. Next base: position 188,212,722 of record OY282558.1, read on the forward strand.
CAACCACTCAGATATTTAGTATCGACAAAGCAAACTTCCTGTCAATAATTGACACATTTTCAAAACACCTTCAAATGGTACGGCTCGAATCAAAAAACTCAATAGACGTTAAGAATGAAATAACAAAATATTTCACCTCCTTTGGAATACCTAATTACTTAGTTTCGGACCATGAAACAACTTTCAAATCAATTCAATTTCAAGAATTCTTGAGTAAACTAAACATCAGAATAGAATACGCATCATTGTCAGAGTCGAATGGGCAAGTTGAAAGGGCCCGCATTACCATAATTGAAATATTTAACCTAAATAAAAATAAATTCCCATATACTCTCACCCCAGAAATTATAGAATTGTTATTAGCTCTTTATAATAATTCTACCCATTCCGCAACCGGCTTTACTCCAGATGAAGTCATTTTTATACAAAACAATACCACAAACCCAAAAGAAATTGGAGAAAAAGCAAACTTGATATTTATGAATATTAACAAAAACTTGGAAAATTCAAAAAACAGAATGTTAAAAGGAAATATGACTAAAGAAGAACCCCCAGATTAGAGACCCCCAGACTAAAGAAGAACCCCCAACCCATCAAAACAAATACAAAAGAAATAATATTTAAAACATATATAAGGAATAAAAGTAAAATTAAAAGATTAAAAAAATAATAATTACAAATGTTTTTTTTTTCTTATTTCAGAAATGTTAAAATATAAAGTAACAAATTTAATAATTTTTAGTATATTGAATTATTTTAGTTTAAACGCACAAAAATTAGAACCAAAAAACCTTCTTGAAGACCCATTATTATTAATAAAAATAAATGATACGCAGGGTCTATTAAAATCTTACATCCAATAAATTTGACTAGCTTAGAATATACAACAGAATTAGTTACTAAAAATGTAGTAGATAAAATAGATAAAAACATGATAGAACTTTACACTATAGTTAGAAAAAATGTAAAAAACTTTATAACAATTTATACCAAATAAAACCACCGAAAAGCATCAGACACAAAAAGATGGGACACAATTGGAACCGCTTGGAAATGGCTAGCGGGAAACCCAGATGCTGAAGACTTACGAGTAATCAACACAACGATGAATGCACTTTTATACGAAAATAATCAGCAATACCAGGTGAACGAGCAGATCAATAAAAGGATACAACTCTTAACAAATACAATAAACGAAATCATAACTATCACAGCGACACTAAACAGAATTGCTTTGAACGAACTAGAAATAATAACATAATAACATCGATTATGCACATCGACACTATCAACACAATTCTGGAAGATATCCAAGATGCTATCGTGAGGACAAAAGTAGTACTACCAAGCAACAAAATTCTATCATTGAAGGAAATCATGTCAATGAGGAACATACTTGTAGATCAAGGGATAAATATAACGTTACCATACGAAACACTGAAATTTATCACTCCAAAGGTTGAAGTAAATGAAGAAACACTCCTTTATATACTAGAAGTACCGAAATTGGAAAACCATACACATCAATAATAACGAAAAGTATTCCGCTAATCGTCAACAACAGCATTATAGAAGATTACCCGCAATAGCTTATTTTGAACAAATGAAGAGTATTTACGACAACAAAACACACAAACTACGTACAAAAGACCTAATAAATTCTGTAAGTTAAAAATAATACAAAGCTCTAGATCCGTGAAAGTAACAGATAATTACCTTACGCCAAAATCATATAATGAATTACTCAAACAAGTTGGTATAGCATCCAAAGTCGAGGACGACAACTTTTCACCCCCGGGATGAGAGTTACGGTCCCACATAATAAATCGTCAGGTAATATTCCCACACAAAAGGTGTAAGCTGATCACATTATAGACAACAAAGTCGTTATCAGCACAGAATAAAAAAACTAAACTATCAAACATGCAATTCATCAAAAAACACGATTGAACATGTTTGAAGAGTAAAATCATGGGAAATGCATTCTTGCAGAATTACAACCATCAACACATTTTGTCTATTTTAAAAAAGTATAATATTAAGTTAGTTCGATATTAGTTTTTAAACCAAAAATATGTAAATTAAATTTTTTATAAATAAAAGAAAAGTAAATTAATAAAAATAATTTTTTTTATTATCATTCTCCGAATGAAGTTTTTAATTATTTATCATCATATTTACCTATAATACAATATTATCAAACACAAAAAACCCTTGAAAACATAGGAGCCCAAATAAAAGTGTAAAACAACCGTAAAATAATGAAACATTTTGACACAGAACAAATTAACTCAGCATTAAAACCAACCAGTACCAAAGAAAACATGATAATCTCAAAAATCAACGAGCAGGTACAAATAAACCAAAACATGATAAACAGGTTTAGAGAAATCGAGAACCAAATAAACGGAGTAGTACAAGGACTTGCAAGACAATTAAACAAAGCAAACGACAAATTAGAAGACATCGACATGAAGTTCGTAGTAGAAGAAAACCTCCATACAATTGAATATGTAATGCGTAGTCTACAACAACATCTGGACACAATATAATAAATTCCATGACGCTAGGAAAGCAAGGGTATATATCGCATTATATTCGGTCAAACTTTAGGAAAACAGGGCATTAAAATAGCAATAGAACAAGAATTATACCAATTTTTAAAGATAAATGTTTATTTTAAACGACCAATGATAGTATTCTAAATTTATATTCCTAAATACTCACAAAACGTATTCCAAAACATCAAAATATTTCCCGTTTCCATAAACAATACTTATCACATTAATATCCTACCACCCTATATCCATATCCATAACCAAAATGTAAAATATTCTAATGAAAGATGCAACAAAATCGCCTACACTTACTTCTTCCATGGAAGAAGAGCTAAAAACAACAAGAGAGCTGCGTATCAAAAATTATAACGAATGAACCAGCAAGCTGTCCAATATTAGAAGGGTAAATACCAGAGTATATAGTACAAATAAAAAAAAAATTCCTAGTCATCCACCAACACCAAGATATCGAGTCTAAAACAAACTATTACAATAAAACATTGAAATTCTTGCCATCACAATGCATAGTACAATTCGAGAACTGCACAATTACAGAATGCTAGTTGGGAAGGCAAAACTGTATCAAATTTTGAACAAAATCTCAATGGAATGCTGATTCTAAATGTTGAAGTCAATGGCCATTGGGTTTAACACATAATAGGTCTTTAGACCTAAGACAAGCAAAGAAATGATCAACTCACGTGGCTGATAAACTTGTGAGTCGAGTAGGAAAATTAACCAAGTTGAACCCTTGCCAAAAGGAGATGCCACCAATGAAAGAAAACTTATCTCATTTCTAAACCGAATTAAAATTAATTTTGATGTTATAATAAACTCAAAGTTTTAGTTATGAAACCAAAGATATGTGTATAGTATAATTCAATAGTCAGTAGTGTCTATGAAATCTGTAATTGAGCAAACAATAAATTCGCCGCCAGCACCATAACAAACAATTGGATAATTATAGTGAAATAACTAAAGCTTTTGGTTTAATGAGACCTTTGCAATGATTTGCTGCAAGGTGACATTCGAGAGGAAAACTTCAATTTCGCCTGATTATGGTAAATTTGTATAGGGGTTATGAAAAGTTTACGATTTTCTTGCGTTTCTTGATCAAAAACTTTCCAATAGTTTCACTTGCAAGTACACTTGCTATACACGACTTTCAAAAGTGACCAAACCGGTGTATCTGTCACAGCATCCTTTTGACCTCTGATCAAGATCTTTCCAACGAAATACCTTTTTGAAGTTGCTACGACAACTGCAAGTGGCAAACATTCAAAATTAATTCTACAAAATTCAAATGACTGTTTGTCACATTCATTGCGATCGATTTTTCCAAATTGAAAGCTTATTAATACATTACTCACTAGCTATTAATTAGACCAGATTATTTCGATGGCTAATTGATCAAGCTATTTAATGAACATGATAAAACCCGTTGCACATCTCTGAGATCAGCCCGGCAAAATTAATTTAACACGATTTACACGAAAAAAATTATTCACGTATTATTGTGAAAATCATTTGATTTGCCGAATTGATTGCTTAATGCTAGTTTTTATCTAAATGAAATTATTGAGTTTTATTTTGTTGAATTTGGGAGCAAAATTATTAAATATGTAAATCGCATTAGAATTTCGTTCAATTTATTTTCTGTTGAATATACAGTTAAAAATATTTTGTACAATCGCATACATTTTTGGTTTAACAAATTTTGTTAAGAACGTCACACCGGTTATATCATTCAGTGGTTCTGATTCGATTTAGGTTGTTAATGTATTCAGAAACCGCAAAACGTTCCTGGCATTACATAGCCCAGACCTACTTGCCCTATAATAATGTTTCGTAATGAAAGTAAATTTTCGCCCAGGTTAAATAAATAAGGTCGACTGCGCGAGGACTAGGAGGTTTGTGCAGATATTTTCTGTATAATATACTATAAGTTTGTATTAACGACTAGAATACTAAATAATGGCTGACGAAGTGGTTTGGCGGTAACCATTGAAGGCGGTAAGTGTTGAAATATAATGAAAATATTTAACGGATAATAATTAAAAAAATTAAAAAATGGTATTGAAGGCGGAAATTGGTATTCATAAACAAAGCTCATCGTTACTGCACCAGACCATACTGTTAAAGTTGGCCGAAAGTTGCCAGCCGACAGTGAAAAGTCGATAATGCAGATTGTGTTAGTCCAGCCGAAAGTAAAAAAATGGTATTGCAGATTGCCTAATCCCAGTCGAAAGTAAAAAGTCGATAGTGCAGATTATGATATTGACACTCCAGCCGAAAATTAAAAATTTAGTAGTTATCAGCCGAAAGTAAATAGGATACATGGATTTAAATAAACATTTTTGTAAATACATAGTTTTACGTGTAAAACTTTGCTTCGAAGAAAATATCGGAAAATCAGAAGTATATACAAAATTGGAATAAAATCAGCCTCAAGAGTATATTTCTGAAGTTGAATCGTTTTTATGTGATTTGGCAATAGCTATCGAATGAAAAAATTCAGTTCAAGTTTCCCGTGGGAAATCTCGGAAAATTCGATTTTCCAAAAATTATCAAAAAATTTATATAAAATCAGCCTCTAGAGTGTTAGGTCTGGAGATGGATTGCATTGATGTGACTTGTCAATAGCTATCACAGGAAAAAAATTCAGTTCCAGTTTCCCGTGGGAAATCTCGGAAAATTCAAAAAAGTTTCCAGCCGAAAGTTGAACTGAATTTTTTTCCTGCGATAGCTATTGACAAGTCACATCAAAGCAATCCATCTCCAGACATAACACTCTAGAGGCTGATTTTATACAAATTTTCTAATAATATTTCGAAAATCGAATTTTCCCAGATTTGCCACGGAAAACTTGAACTGAATTTTTTTATAACACTCTAGAGGCTGATTTTATATAAATTTTCTAATAATTTTTGGAAAATCGAATTTTTTGAGATTTCCCACGGGAAACTTGAACTGAATTTGTTTCCTGCGATAGCTATTGACAAGTCACATCAATCCAATCCATCTCTAGACAGAACACTCTAGAGGCTGATTTATTTTCGGCTGGAATGTCAATAACATAAACTGCAATATCGACTTTTCACTTTCGGCTGGAAACTGTCGGCTAACTTTAACAGGGTCACCAGACCACTTTATTATTTTTGTTTTATTAAAGTTTGGTAGTATTGTAGGACTAACAATTCTATCAAATATTGAAAATGTTAGAAAATGTCGAACTTATAGATTTTACACAAAATTTCACACAAAGTCTCGCTTCAACCAATCATACAGAAGAGGAAATTTTTATTGTGATAACATTTAATTTCCGTTGCTGAAATCACATCATAAGCGCAAAAGTATTAAAAATAATTTTTAGATTTTAACGCGTTTGGATTTTGTCCAATTTGGTTTTTCGCTCATGGATTCATAAAAATAATTTGGATTTTCTACCTTTTGGATTTTTTTTTTTGGATTTAGGGGCACAACCATTTTTCAAAGATTTCGTAATTTTTTACAATATTGCTGAAAAGGATCCTAATTTACTGATTCGGAAAATTGGGATTTTATGTAAATTCTTATTTTTCCCAAAAACTGGATAAAAAAGTGTTTACATTTTGGGTACGAGTAGAGAACAAAAAAAAAAGGAAAACTTTTTTGGAAATTATATTTTACTCATCACTTTTCAAAATTAAAAATTGTATCTAAATTATATACGATGGTCATTTTTTGAAATGGATAAAGGGAAAAGTGAGAAAATCGTAAAAAATAGATACGTGCCAAAAAAAAACAGCTTTTAAATTGGATTGTTTCTGTTATCCATGAACAATCTCTTTATTGTTTTCAACAACGTGATATAAATTTTAACTTTTTGATAATACATAGATTCGCGATTAGATACATTACGAAATTATTATGTTGTTAGATTGTTGAATATTTAAGAAAATTTAAAAGTTTTTAACTAGAAACACATAATGTTTCAAAATGAAAAGTGTCAACAGTAGATAGTGTGTCTGACACATTGAAACAGTTATACAGAATTTAATGTGGAATTTTAAACTTTGAAGATTAATTTGTATTTGTATTGTATTTACAAAAAGCGACGTTAGATTAGTTAAATTCAGCTTCGGACTTTTTAGTCCGATATATCATCGCCTTAGTGCAGGTTCGATCCCAATAGGGTTCGCTCCGAATGTGACCCTCTATTGAAAAGCGTAATTAAAGGACCAATTCGAGTGAACACTATATACGGCTCGTACTGAGCTACAGCTGCGCGTCCTCGATTTGGCTTCTACCGCAGTGGCGAATTAAGGAAAATCGGGGCCTTGGTAAGGTTTCATTTCCAGCCCCAAAAAGTAATAATGAAATCTAGGCTCTAAACAAGCTTTCTTTTTTCGAAGCAAAATTTTTTTTGCAACCAATTTCGTGAAAAGTCAAAAAGTTTCTTCTCTGTTCCCCATGCCTCACACTTCTGGTTTCTTCCAAGACCAAAGAAAAGACCCTTTGGTGATAAGATTATTAATTAATTATTTATAGGAAAATTAAAGTGTGCAACATGTGTAGAACTTTTATGATTATGATAAAATAAATTATAATTATTTAAGAATTTTTGATTTCAATTCGCTAGCATAAATCGTTTTGTACAAAAAGCTGCTCATAGCAGACCATTTAAAACACTACGTACTACGACGTATACGCTCAGCAGAATCGGCTTAGCTCCGAAACTAGACCGAAAAATATAAGCTGTTTACAGCATATAGATTGTAAATAGTTTTATCTGTTAAATACCAAAAAATTAAAATTTCCAGTTCTGGTAGTATTTTATAGAGATTTTTTTAAATTAAAATTTCATCAGAAGATTTAAAACGAAAAAATGACGAACAGAATTTGTACTATGCTGCAGCAAACAGCTTATAAATATTCGGTCTAGTTTCGGAGCTAAGCCGATTCTGCCGAGTGTATACGTCGTAGTAAAAAGTGTTTTAATATGGTCTGTATGAGCAGCTTTTTCTACAAAACTATTTGTGCTAGCGAATTAGAATCCAGCAATAAAACTTTCGATTCAAAAAAAATCACCTGGAAAACTATTTATCTAGGGCTACCGATATTATTTTGTCTGTAATATTTTGTCGAACAAACTATTGAAAATGAACAAATTGTCTCATTTAGGGCCCAATTCGCTTAGTCGTATCTTTTATCATGCCACTAACAGCCAAGTTTTAATATCCCTTCTCTTTCTGTCATGATATATTTTCAAGTGATGAATAGTTGTGCTTGTAGTCACTTAAAATGACATTGCCGCAACAAATCGAAGCAATGTGATGTTTATCGTAGCAACGGTTTAGTGTTTATAGTAGCTTAAAACTTGATGGATAATTTTGCGTGACAAACAATGTGACTATAGGAATAGGGCTATTACTTCAGATATGTAGTTCGACGGAGAATTTAAAGATTCAAGATATGTAGATTTTTTTCGCATTGAACTGGAATTAACTGAAGCAGTATTAATGAGTCGTAAAAATGCAAAACTCGCTATATATGCATTTTCTCAAATTTTTGTGCTACGTATGTCGTTTGATTCCTATTTCTAAGGGCAACAGTACTAACTAAAAATTGTTTAGCAAAACTGATGATTTACCTACCATTTTAAGTGATAAACATTGCAGTTTAATGCAAAATTCGTTATTTACAAAGTAAATCATGTTCAAAATGCTTTATCTACTTATATAAAATTTCATTCAAAACTCTCTATTTACAATATACTCGTACCTTGGTACCAAAAAATACAAAACTCGTTATCTACAAAAAAAAAAAACAATTTCAGTTAAATTAGTGCTAAAATTTTGACGTTTTGTTTAGTTTAGAAAAGTACTTCATGGTGAGTGGACGTGCTTCTCATGTCTAATGTATAATATACATACAACAACGGTTTATTTAAATTAAAACGTTGAAAAACAATATGGAAAGTGTGGAAAACCCCATAGTTATATTAAACGGGGAGAAGTCCAGAAAACGGTGTATTACGAAAGACAAGCGAACTCAAGAAAAAGAAAACAGGTAATTGATAACATTTAATAAAGCTTAGTTCATTTTACTATTCAATTAAAAAAAAATATACAATAGATACAAACAAAAGAATGAGCCAATTGTGCCAAAGTGCACACATAAAAAGAATTCGAACGCTTTTCAGTGCAATTCGATTAACGCAAGAGATGCGACAAGTTTCGCTAATTTGTTTTACTCGACCTCGGACAAATTGGCACAAGATGCATTCTTACCAAAGTTCGTGAGTGCAATAAATCCTGCTAGAAGAGGAAAACATACTTCCCTTAAAAGAACGATTTCGGTAGTTTATTACGTAAGAAAACAAAATAAAAACGTCGTACGGGTTTGCCAGGTAACATTTTGTGGCATACTACATATCAAAAAAGACCGAGATGTAAGACTTGAGAAAGTATATTAGGAGACCGGGTTAGGACCTGTTGAACGGCGAGGAGGTGATAGGATTGGTCCAAAAAACCAGCCCAAAAAGGATTACGTAATCAAAAAATTTAAAACGGTAGAACTGCATTATTGCAGAAATAAAAATATCAGAAGACAATATCTGCCGAATGAATTAAACATGTTTAGAATGTTTACATCTGAAACGCCTGATTTAGGCATTAAAAGGTCTTACTTCCGAAACAAATTTAACAGTTGCTTTAATATTGGTTTCAAAACGCAAGCCACTGATATGTGTTCTATGTGCATAATGTTAAATGAACGAATTAAATTTGAAACAGATGCAAACATAAAGCAGAGTTTAATGGTTAAAAGATTAGTTCACAAAAGGCGCGCAAAAGCGTTCTTTAACCTATTGCAGCAGGAATATGGTGCTACCAAAAGTAGCTGACCAGGCTGCTTACAACAGTCGCCAAATTTATATATATAATTTCGGTATAGTCGTTGGATCGTCAAAAGCAGCATTGTCTAAGGAAAATGTCTTCTTGTACACTTGGACCGAAGACTTGTTTCAAAGGGGGTCGAAACAAATAGCATCTGCGGTACACCACCGACTTAACAATCGTGATCTGGCCAATAAAAAAGATAGTACGGTTAATCGCGGACGGATGCGGTGGCCAGAACAAGAACTCAATCATGATTAGTACCTGTTGTTACTGGTTACTAAAGGAATCACCGGCCAATATTACTAGTTTGGAATTAATTTTTCCTATTCCGGGACACTCGTTTTTACCACCAGATCGAGTATTTGCAAAATTGGAGAAACAGGTAAAAATAATCTTTAACTTATCAACCATTTATCGAAATTATAATTTTAATGGGTTTTAACATTTTTTTTCCTGTTTAGATTCGTAATAAACCAACAATGGTACAACCCGAAGAGTACATCCAAATTTATAAAGATCATGCTACTGTTCTACATCTCGGAAATGTAGATTGTCCCGTCCACGATTGGAAATCTGAGGCTGCTAAAATAATAAGGCCAACCAAAAGCTGGCACTTCAAGTTTAGTGAAGCTAAGCGATTCATCCTTACCAAAGGAAATAGAAATGTATTGGTTCGCGGAGAAGTAGCAAACAACCTAGGAGGGGCTAAACCGATCAACAAACGGGGGAAATATTTAGCTCAGATGAATCCAGCTCTTGTACAACCAGGTGTACAGTTGCCTGAAGCAAAACTGACTGATGTCAAACATTTGCTATTCAATCATTATAGAGAAAATTGGCCGGAAAGGAAGGATGGAGAAAATTGGCCGAAAGGGAGGAGCTAAAATTTTATAAAAATTTTATCAACTATTCGAATAGTTCTAACAATTCTGCGGATATATCCCAAGATGAAATATGTGAGACTCAAGTTCAGCGCGAAGGCCTGCGAATTTAAATAATTTCTTAAGAAGGTATAAATTAAATAGTTCCTATTTATATTAACGAAGCGCGATTTACCCAAGAAAGGATTTTTATGTGATTATTTTATTTATTTTTATTTTTTAAATTATCTTCAACACGGTGATTTTCTGTGCCTAAATTTTAGAGAGTTTTAAGAATTGTTTTTCTTTGGTATTAATAAAAATATTTTTTTCTTAATCTGAAAGATATTTTTTATTATTTATTGGATTATAATTGATTAAAATTATTGAATGGGTTAACATAATAGAATTTAATATTCTTAAAATAAATACTATTAGACGAGAATTTTAAGTTCAAAACTCGCTATTTACAATTTTAAAAGGGCTCTAATACCCAAACCCAAGAGGGTACAATTATTGTTTTCTTAGTAAACGGTCACTTTAGTTTAACCGAAACAGCTACAGTAAAAAAATATTATCGACGACATTTATATTTCCCGTAGAAGGTTTTTCGCATTATACAAGATATCATTTATAACTAACATATCGAGTTTTGCATTTATACGACTCTTGTAAATTTTGCAAAAATATTCATCATCAAACGCAATTAAATTAAATATTGATTATTTTATGTGTATTCGAGAATATATACTATATAGTATGTATGTATGCAACACGTCTGTTAAAAAATAAATAAATTAATATTATATAATGAAACCTAATTATTTAATTAATTACAATTTTTTCACTGTCGATCAAAAAAAATAATGAATTTCGCTAATTAATTTTAGGAAAAAAATAAAAACTAATTTTGATGTTCAATTAAATGATTACCTATATATTGTAATTATATTTCCATATTTAGATTACAAAAATGAAATTAATAAACGATTAATAATTAATTTGAATTGATTTTTTAAAAATTATTTTATTAGTGATTACGCAATGTATATACGAGTACATATGTATAAATGATTTCGTTTTATACCCGTAAGAACAAATTAGCAATTTTATTATAGAAGCAAGAGATGAAGAGATGAATACGTGTTTGCCTAAAATTAATCTAATAATATATGAAATTATGTTACCTTCGGAAAAACAGATTTATTTCTTATTACTACTATAATACATAAGTATTTGAACAACGTTCTAACACGAGTAAAATTACGGTGTCATTAATATTAACAATAAATAAATAGCAAAAATATCGAATTTTTTATTTACCTACAGAAATTTTATTTAATAATAAACGGTTGTAGATAAATTTAACACGAACACAAAACATTATTTACCTAATTATTAACCTGATTACTTCTTGAAGGTATCACACCTTATAATAATTGGAGAATTTTTCGGTTTCTGATTAGAACATTAATTTGATACATTTTAGGTAATAATTTTATTTGTTTTGTTTTGTTATTCTAAAGAAAACGGAAGGATAATGGTGAGAAGGTATGCGTGTCATTATCAGGAATGAATTTGGTATTCGTGATGTCTTAACAAATTATTGTGTAAAATTATATTTGACCAAACCAGTATTTTTTTATAATTAGTTACTAATTGATCAGTAGTGGTTAGCTAATCAAGTTAAAATTTGGGAATAAAACAAAACCACAAGGTAGTTAAACTTTAGCTTTCCGAATCAATTAATATTTGTTACCATGTGGCCCCAACAATTGGTCATACTACCGCACCTAGAAGGAAAATTGAGACAATTACGATTGGTTTACGCCTTTTCTTGAATTAACAATTGACGCCTTTTGTTATTTTGCTTAATTGAAGCTAGTCAGTTACATTTTGGCTTTTTATGAGAACACATTTATGGTTAAAACGTTTCAGTAGTTTTATTGCATAGAATTTATACAAATCTGTGTTCCAAATAATAATTTACCAACAAGTTATGGGCTAAACACAATTAGTTATTAGCCTAGGACACATACGGCTTTATTCGTAAAAATAAATGTCGGCTTGAACATTCTAAATAAAAAACGGGTATTTAGGGAGGCCTAGGGACTTGAATGCGATTTCCAAAATATAATTTTGCAGAACTTTTATTAAACGAACGATCCGTATGGATTAGGGATTTTTAACTAGGTAATTAAGGGACCTATTCCATGTGCTAGCCAAACCTTTGTCATCTTTGTTGGCAATGGCCGATATTGGGCCTAGGGATTTGAATTGCGATTTCTAAACCAAAATTTTGCAGAACTTTTATTAAACGAACGATCCGTTTGGATTACTGTTTTTTAACTAGGTAATTAAGGGACCTATTCCATGTGCTAGCCAAACCTTTGTCATCATTGTTGGGAATGGCCGATATTGGCCCTTGGGCCCCTTCCAAAAAAAAATTTTGCAGAACTTTTATTAAACGAACTTTCCGTATGGATTAGGATTTTCTAAATAGGTAATTAAGGAACCTATTCCATGTGCTAGCCAAACCTTTGTCATCATTGTTGAATGCGATTTCCAAAAGATAATTTCGTAGAGCTTTTATTAAAAGAACGATTCGTATGGATTAGGGTTTTCTAAATAGGTAATTAAGAAACCTATTCCATGTGCTAGCCAAACGTGTGTCATCATTGTTGGGAATGGCCGATATTGGCCCTTGCTAGTTGAATGCGATTTCCAAAAAATAATTTTGCAGAACTTTTATTAAACGAACGATCCGTATGGATTAGGGTTTTTTAACTAGGTAATTAAGGGACCTATTCCATGTGCTAGCCAAACCTTTGTCGTCATTGTTGAGTGCGATTTCCAAAATATAATTTCGTAGAGCTTTTTTTAAAGGAACGATTCGTTTGGATTAGAGTTTTCTAAACAGGTAATTAAGGGACCTATTCCATGTGCTAGCCAAACCTTCGTCAACATTGTTGGCAATGGCCGATATTGGCCCTTGAGAGTTGAATGCGATTTGAAAAACTAATTTTGCAGAACTTTTATTAAATGAACGATTCGTATGGATTAGGGTTTTCTAACTAGGTAATTAAGAGACCTATTCCATGTGCTAGCCAAACCTTTGCCATCATTGTTGAGTGCGATTTCTTAAAGATAATTTCGTAGAACTTTTATTAAACGATCGATTCGTATGGATTGGGGTTTTCTAAATAGGTAATTAAGGGACCTATTCCATGTGCTAGCCAAATGGCAACATATAACCCAAGAAATTTCGTTTATTACACTTCCCGGTTATGTGAAACATAGAGAGTATTATTTTTACTCTATTTTATTAAAAAATTTTTAAAAGGTGAGCGAATGTTTGCCAAAGAGGATAGACGTGTTTTTTCTATCCTCTTCAAAAATTTAATTTGATTGTATTTTTATTTTGTTTTATTTATGTAGTTTATGTAGTGTTATTTATATAATCTATATACATATAGTATATAAAGTTTAATTAAAATTATAATTTTAATTCTATTTAATTCAGTTTTTAGTGGAATAATAATTGAACTGGAAGTGAAATAATTTAAAGTGTAATTTTGGAAAATGCAATCCACCGGGATGTATTTATCAGGCCATGGTTTATATTTATAGATAAAGAAATAAAAATTATTGATTTCTATTTGGTGCATGTTTTTAACGTGTGTGTGATTGTACATGAATTTTATTACTAAAACCTAATAATTTGATCGTATCAAAATAGTTTTTAACGTAAATTAACATACATACGTCGTAGTTAATTTTATATTCGATTTTATATTTACGCATAATTGAATGCGTTCTTGCAAGCCAAACAAAGGTGTTTATACATACTTACGTATAAACATTTTTGTGGGTTTCGGTATGGTTTCAGTTCTTGGTTTTTATGTTATGTACAAAGTATAATATACAGAAATACATTCTTGAAAATTGATACATGACAAAGCCAACGAAATGTTTGTATGGGCCGCCTCGTTCGCTCTTTACGCGGATCCTATTAGGGAATTGTACTATTAATTATTGGTTTTTGCTATGTTTAGTTAAGCAACAACAACAAAAACAGAGAGACTTTTTGTGGGTGTTAGTATAGTTGTTCCCAATATTTTTCTGTATCTTGATATATAGATCAGGATTGTTTTGTATGTGCGCTGTAATGGTATTAGCTGTATATAAAATAATGAAAACATGATAAGCCTTCTGCTACGCACATGGAAGATTGTAGAGATATTTGCTTTTAATGAGTGTTGGTGGTTTAGTATATAAGAATCTGTTGTTTTTATTTTGTTTTGTTATTTTCCCTCTTTTTGTTTTTGTATTCATGTTACAACTAAAATGTTCTTAATAAAACATGAACTGTACAAACACAACGAAATTTTAGGGTATTCGACTCAAATAGGTTTTTTTTTATATTCTTTTATAATCAAATAAGTTTTGAGTCGAATTGGATGGATTTATTTTAGATATGAGTTATTTTATTTTTTTTACAGGGTATTATAAAATGCATTAAATTATTAAATTTATTTAATTAATGTGAAAAGGCTATAAATTAACTAAACCATATAAATAAAATGCTAACTTGGAACTGTTGATTTGAGTTGAGTTGTGATTTTGGTTTGCATCACATAATGACGTATTCATTTATGCATGCCAAATTTCGATTAAAAGATGGTGAACGAGATGGAATTATGTGAAAACATTTTCGAAAGGCTATATGTATTGAACTTAATTATTAAATTAATAGAATATGATTGAAGTTTACGTTTGCAGTTTTTCACACGTAAACGTCAATTTTGCTTGTATAGTACACCGATTAGTTTTGTAGGAGAATAATGTTTCAATTTTATTTCATGGATTTATTATTTTACTTACTTTGCAGGTTTTATTTTGCAGGGTAATTTGTCCATAAACGGAGTAAAAGTTTTATAGATATACCATATTCATATTTATTTTATAGATAAAAATAAAAAAAATCTAATTCTTATACAAATAATAAATTTCGTAATATTTGATTTTTTGTTTTATTTTAATTATGTCAAATATATTATTTTGAAATGTGACCTTTCCTCCACGTTCCACTGTTTACAAAGTCTTTAGCATATACACTGTCATTTATTTTGAATTTAGTTAAAGGAACCTCCACATCCTGGATTCGTTCAGGCTCGCATAACGATGACAGTAACGTTCTTGGTTGCCTACCGTGTAGGATTTCGGCAGGAGATCGGCTGCAATTGGTAAGTGGAATTGAGCGATAAGTTTCCAAAAATGTCGTAAGGGCAACATCACTAGAAGTTCCATCAAAACAGTTCTTTTTCATGGCTGTTTCAAAGTGCGTACAAATCTTTCAGCTTCACCATTGGATTCGGGATGATACGGTGCCGACGTTAGGTGCTCAATATTATTTAAATGGCAGAACTGTTAAAATTCAGTTGATGTGAACTGCGGACCATTATCGCTTACTATCGTGGTGGGTAGTCCTTCGATTGCAAACAGCTGCTGGAGAGCATATACAGTGCAAGTCGAAGTGGTCTTCGACATTTGTACAAAATACGGATATTTTGAAAATGCGTCTACGGCGATTAACCACATTTTCGACATAAATGGCCCAGCAAAATCAAGGTGTATCTGTTCCCATGGGCCAGACGGTGCTGGCCATTCAGAAAATTCTTTCTTTGACGAATTGCCATAGGTTGAGCAACTCTCGCAATGCTTTACCATTTATTACGATGTCATAGTCAATCGATGGCCACCAGCAATATCGTCTAGCAAGCTGTTTCATCCTGGTAATGCCCCAGTGTCCTTGATAGAGCAACTCAAGCGTTTTGTTTTATAGTGTTGGTGGAATGACTACGCGTGTGTAATCTGTCTGCAAAAATATAATATCATTAAATGAAGAAATTGTGTCTTGTCGCCGAAAACAGGCGGGCAAGTAAGACATTTGATTCGAGAACTGTGGTAAACATTTTGGCCATACCATTTTTATATATTCTAACATTTGAGGCAGCTCGGTATTATCATGTGTGTGTTTTCGAATTGTTACAGCGTCAATAGGGCAGTTTTTGATTGCTAACTCGTATATATCATCAATGAAATGGCAGGCTTCTTCACTGGAATCAAAAATGTGATCAGGGCCACAAGGCAATCGGGAGAGGGCGTCTGCGTTGCCGTGTTTGTGCGTTGGCTTGTATAAGATGTCGTACTCGTAACCCATTAAAATAATCGCCCATCTTTGCAATCGATTTATAGTATGTATTGGTAATTTTTTATTTGGGCTAAATAATGTGAGAAGATGTTTGTGATCCGTCACCAGTTGAAATTTCCTACCTTGTAGATACTGGTGAAATTTAGTGACACCATAAATGATAGATAATGCCTCTTTTTCTATCTGGCTATAGTTTTGATGAGCTTTATTCAAAGTTTTGGATGCAAATGCGATTGGATGTTCGGTTCCATCCGGAAAGCCATGTGACAGCACGGCACCTATGCCGTATGCCGAAGCATCTGTCGCTAATATAAGCGGAAGATCATCGTGAAAATGACTCAAACGGGCAGCGTTCTCAATAGCTCCCTTAAGTTGTTCGAACGCCTCATCCTATACAGTCGTCCATTGAAATTGAGAATTTTTTGAACGTAGTCTATTTAATGGCGCTGCTATACTGAAAAAATTCTGAATGAATTTATTATAGTAATTTACCTTTCCAATAAAAGATTCTACTTCCTTCAAGCTCCTCGATCGAGGTAAATTTTTAATAGCACTCAAACCAGTGTTTGACGGTCGAATTCCGTGTTTGTCTATTATGTGCCCCAAGTAGTCTATCTCGATTTTTGCGAATTCACATTTATTGGATCGACATTTGAAACCGTTTTCCTCCAATCGACATAATAACATTTCAAGGTTTGTTAAATGTTCCTCGTGTGACTCTCCGGAAATGATCAGATCATCCAAGTAAACAGCACAAAATTTTAGATCCGCCGTCAATTGTTCCATCAACCTTTAAAAAATTCCCGGAGCACTGGCAGTACCAAATGGTACAACTTGGCCAACATTTTAAAGCACCCCTCCCAAATTGCAGTATCTACAAAACGAATGAAGACAAAAATTAAAACTCAATATTTTTAGGAAATACTTTTTATATTTTATTAATTTTAGTATTTTGTAGGTCCTCCTTTGGCTTTGATGACAGCCAGGACTCTTTTATTCATCGACCGTACTAATTTTTCGCAGGTATTTCTCGATATATTTTTCCATTCCTCTGTCAGCGCACGTTTGAGGTCTTCCTTTGAAGTCATACTGCGATCCTTGATTTTTTTTTTAAAAATTGACCACAAATTTTCAATGGGATTTAGGTCTGGAGACTGGGCGGGCCAGTCCATGACTCGAATTTGTTTTTTTCGAAACCAACTCATCGTAACGCGGGAAGTATGGCAGGGGGCATTATCCTGTTGATAAATTATCGAAGAACTATCCGTTTCCCCAAAGATTTGCCGAATTGAGGCATACAATGCAGCCTCGAGGACGGTAACATAGTTGGTACTGTTCAACGGACCCTCACAAAACAACAGTTTTCCCACCCCTGATGATGCCATACAACCCCACACCATCAGTTTACTCCCTCCATGCTTTACGGTAGGCACTATACAATCAGGATTGTATGCTTCCCCGACTCTTCTTCTTAAGATGGTTGCGCCAGGAGTTCCAAAAATCTATAAGAATGCCATCAAATTTAACATAAATTTCTCTATTAATTCTTTTAAAATACATAGCACAATTTTTTATTTTTTTTTTTGACTAATTATTTTTTAATATTTATTTTTTATATTAACCTCAAAAGTACATTCATCTGACCAAACAACTCTCGCCCAATCCACGTCATTCCAATGTTTGTGTTCTCGAGCCCATCTCAAGCGACTTTTTATGTTGGTAAGTGAGAGCAAAGGTTTTTTTTCTTGCTTTACAACCTTTCAATCCAGCTTGCAGGAGCCTTCTTCTAACTGTCCGTGCCGAAATGTGAACTTCTTGTTCTGTTAAATGCTCTGCAGCTATCTCAGCAGATGTTTTTCTTCGGTTTTTGAGAGATTTTCGCACAATTTGTCGATCGTCTCTTACCGAAGTGATACGATTTCTGCCTGAGCGTAGTTTATAGGCATAGTCCCCGGTCTCTTTAACCCTTTTCAATGAAGATTGAACTGCTCCACGAGAGCATTTTAATTTCTGGGATATTTTAATTTGGCTTACACCCTGGGAATCCAACAACACAATTTGTGCCCTTATTCCTTCACTGAGTTGGCACGCTTTAGGCATAATTATCACAAACACACTTTTTTTCTCAAAAAACTTACGAAAACTCTTTTTGATTTAAAACACTTTATGTGAAGACTGCACACGATCAAATACAAAACTAAAATAAAAAAATTTTACGACGCTACAACTTCTTGTTGAGAACCTAAAACAAAACAAAAATTGGTGATTTTCAATAATTAAGGGTCGCATTCGGTGGGATGACTCGTTCGTTAACACCCATTGTTTAGAAAGACATAATATTAATATATAATGCTAACAGATAGGGGTGCTTTATTTTTTTGGCCAAGGCTGTAGTCGTTGGAACTGATAAAGCCCAAACGATGTGTTCACTACCATGAACTTTTTTGTTTCCTCTGTTAGTTCGATTTGAAAATATGCATCTTTTAAATCGATTTTTGTGAAATATTGTCCACTTTGTATGCGATAAAATAACTCGTCGATTCTGGGGATCGGATGCCGATCGATTCAATTTGTGGATTTAGTGTTACCTTGAAATCCGCACATATTCGAATTTCTCCGTTTGGTTTTTTTACTGGCACAATTAAAGTTGCCCATTGAGTGGTTTGTACCGGTTTCAGCACTCCTACATTGACGAGTCGTTCCAATTCCTTCTTGACCGCCGCTTGAATTGCAAATGGAATGATCCGAGGCTTAAAATATCGAGGCTCAGCATTAGATTTTAGTTTTATTTCAGCCTTGTACGACGTACATCTTCCCAAGGAATCTTCAAATAGTAGATGATGCTTTTGAACTAATTTAGAAATTCCACGTTTTAATTCGCCTACGGAATTCTCTTCGGATGACAATGAAAATATATTACTAGACTCATGTACAATTTTGAAATTAAATGATTCAAACCAGTCGATGCCCATAATGTTAGATATATCCTCCTGGTCTACCACAAATAATGGTAAAACAAACTTATAATTTTTATACATGATATTCACGTAGCACGTGCCTTTCACCTTAATCGTGCTTCCTCCATATGCTCGAAAAATTTTCGACGTCGGTGTACAAATCGGATTTCCAAGTTGTCGTTAAACGTTTAAACCAACCATCGAACAAGTTGCACCAGTATCCACTTTCTGCAAATGGAATGATAGTGAATAACCGTTAACTTTGAGTCCAATCCAAATAGTACTACACGTGTTGTTTACATTAAAAACGGATGATGGTGAGTGCATATCAATAGAATTAGTAACATTTCGATCCCTGGCTAGACTATTACTGGGACTTGAGCGGTACCGATAATAACCACGGTGTCGGTATTCGTTATTATCGAGTTGGTGATTATCTAGATATCGGTGATTAAGCCTTGATGTGGATCGACCTCTGGAACGTGTCATACAAACACTGGCAATATGACCTATTTTCCGACAGTGATTACAAATGGCATTGGCAAACCGGCAGCGTCGACGATCGTGTTCGTCAATACATTTAGGACACGAACGGTAAAAATTCGAACGGGAATTCGACGGACTTTGATTACGATTTTGAAAACGAACGGTATCGTCGGCTAGTTCGTTTATTTCGGCTGTATCGGCTTCTCCTTTTATAGTCAAACATGTTTTCGTTGTGAATTCATAAACCCTTGCGATTTCTAGCACCTCATTTAGCGTTATGTTTTGCTTTTGTAAACATGATACACGAACCACATCGTGTGGCGTGTTTATAACAATTATGTCTCTAATTAAATCATCAACGAATGAATTTTTACACGTATCTTTAGAACATTGGAACGCACAATTTCTGGCTACACCACGAAAATCGGCCACCCATTCAGCATAAGTTTGGTTCGGTTTCATGACAGTCTTGTTAAATTCGTATCGTGCGGCCAAAATATGAATTTTTGAAACAAAATAGTTTTTTAAGATTCCACTAAGTTCTTTAAATGCCTTACTTACCACGTCCCCGTTACATAATTTTTGCAAAATGCTGAAGATGAAATCTCCAACAGTAGATAAGAAAAATGCTCGTTTTTGGTTGTCGTCCTCAACACAGCTCGCCTAAAAATGTTGATTCAGTTGGTCCAAATAAAAAGGCCAATGATGCTTCTTTTCATCGAATGAAAAAAACGGTGGAATTATCCCGCTACCCGTTGGTTTTACTGTATTTTCGTTCATCCATTTTTGTTGGTTGAGTATCAGGTCACTCATAAATTGATTTTATTTGGCGAGAATCTGTTCCAATGTTGCTTTATCCATCATGAAAAATGCACAAATACACAAAAAAAAAAAAAAAATATTGCACGGAATAATAAAATTTATCCTCGTCGCCACTTTTATATTTAAAATACACTACTCTGGGTTTAACATAATTATATTTATTTAAGTAAGGTGTAACAACCATTTGGTTTGAGCGTACAATATGGAATGAATGTTTTATTACTTAATACAATGTTATTACAAGAGTTAACAGTTAGTCATGAAACGAAAAAATAAGGCTTTCCAAAATAAATATAAATAAATATGAAAATAAGATATTACAAGTTTAAATTTAATAGTACGGTTAAATATACCATATATTTTCAATTTTTTATTTTAAAATCTAGTTGCAGTAGGTAAACAATTAATTAACTATTTACAGGATACCGGTAACTAATTAAACAAGCGCTGTGAATTTAAATCGTAACTCAGCAATTTAAAACTTTTTAAACATTCTTTTAGAATTTTTTAGCTTAAAATTGGGAAAGTCTACATATGCAATTTCATAAAATGTTAATTTTTGTAATACTCATATGTAATATATTATGTTTTGCTCATTAATGTATACATATTAATTAATTTAGTTTAAAAATATTTAAAGGTTTCTCTTCCTTAATTTGTTAATAAATATGGGGATTAAATTAATCCTGAATTTCAGAATTAGATTTGGCTTTGATATTATGGTGATTTATTAATTAAAATTAGTTTTCAGAGTTGCCTGGGAAATTATATATTGATTTTATTTGTTGATTGTTGATATACTTATAGTAAGTACCTAACTGAATTATTCATGATTTTAGGCTGTTGTGGTGCTGTAACATTATCATTTTTAAATTATTTATTATAAATTTTATAAAATAATTGAATTTCATTTATTTATTCTCTTTTTCTTGATCGGTAGGAAATTTCTGATTAGTTTTAAGTAAAATTTTATGTTTAAAATGGTTGTTAACGTTTATTTTAATGCATGTTGCAGTACGTAATAATTAATTAATTAGATATAGAAAGACCATGAAATATGAAATAAGCGCTGTTTTTGTAATCTTAGCTTAGTAATTTTAAGTTTTCTTAAATATTTTTCTTAAATATTTTATGAGGTAAATTAATGAAAGGCGGACAGGGGAAATTACAACATTAATAATTTTTTAAGTCCTAATCTAAATTTAGGGAGTCTTGAGTATCCGGCCCTGGATTCCAGAGAAATGATCATCTAATAATGTAGTTAGATTGTGCTGTCTTGTGCTAACCTATTTATTATATATAATACTAATAATTTACTAACTATCGATCGCTTGGTGTCTGTAACCGGGTCGAGTCCAATTCTTCGGTTTTGTTATATGTAAAAAAGGTGTACGATGGCTGCCTGGCCAGGGGCGGATATCACACTATTAGACTTATGTGGTTATCGATGTGGCGCCTTCCTTTACTATGTGAATATTGTTATGATTGGCTTTATGAAAAGCGTGTTGTAGCATGGGTATAGTGGTGCGGTATTCGCATTTATAATACGGGAGACTTGCTTAATGCTTGATCGTACATTCAAATCAATCAATCAAACAATTTTATTATAATTTTTTTAAACATGCTGGGCAATATGTGAACCTTCAACAATTCATACTTACCTTTTACATGTTAAGCTGGTCTTACTACATATGTACGTCGGTTAGTTGTTGAAAGAAGCTTCAAAGCTTAAAATTGAGGTAACTATCATAAGAAATTATTTTTAAGATCTTCTTCTTTATCCACATAAATCAAACGGTTTTTTATTTTAAAAAATTACCTTTATTTGTTAAATATTTTTAAATTTTATTACATTTTTAACTTAATTCTAAGTTTTTTTAAATTACTAGAATATTTTTTACATTAAATATAAACTTAAGTTAATAATCAAAGATATTTGTTTGTTTAGTAAAAGTCGCTAAGCTGTTTTGCTAAAGAAAATAAAAATCCTTTATTTTATTATTATCCCATGCAAAAGTTTGAAAAGAATTTGGAATTACAAATCTCTTATCATCAAAATTTGTTAGTGCTACTTTATTAAGCAATTGTGTATAAAAGTCATGTTTTATGCTTTTAAAATTTAACTGTGTCCTTATTTTGCTCATCTTTATTTAAACAATTTTTGAAATCATTCAACGTTATTGACTCGGAAACTACATTTTTGTCAATCCCTTTATTATCTTTACAATTTCTTTATCATCTTATAGATTTAAACCATATGAATTTCCTTTACTTAATACAAACTCTATTAAGATTTTCCCGCAAACTCATCCTTAAACATTCCTAACACCTTTCTATTCACCAAAGGTAATTTATATACATTATCGATTTGGTAATCCGAAGTATCAAACCTGTCATAAATATCATCTTTAATATCATGATAAAAATCACCAGTTTTAATTGAATATATTAAGGAGTCTGTGCCGGTGTATAATAGTTCAGTATTTTCATTAAATTTTGGTTTAATTGATAGTAAAAATCATACATTAAAATTTGAGATAACTCTAATACACAAATTCCTACATAGATAGGTTTATTATATGTTATGGATAATCGATTCGTTTGAACAGTTACCTTATATTTTCAGTGAAAATGGAAGAAGAATAAAAGTTAGGTTTACTAATAAGATTACTAACTCCTAATTTTTACCCTAAATTTTGCCAGTGAGTTAACAATTTAATTCCAGTCCTTTTCTCAACATCTTCAATTGTCTTTCCGAAACGCTATTATTCATTAATTTAAAAAAATCTTTCTCAAACGTATTTTTAAATTAAGTAGAAACTCAGATTCAATTTCTCTATTATATGCTTTCATATATTTATGATTCGCTTTAGCATTTTTTTAAATTTTTAAGTGTTTTACTTTAATTTGAGCTTTAAAACTTTTTAAATTTTAAACTTTTAACTTAAGCTTTTTAACTTTTACTTTCTAACTTTAACTTTTAACTTTAACTTTTCAACTTTAATTTTTTTTAAATTTAAAGTTTTTAATTTTAACTTTAGCTTTTTAACTATAACTTTTTTAACATTAGCTTTTTAACTTTAACTGTAGCTTTTTAGCTTTAACTTTTTAACTTTAACTTCTTTAACTTTAATTTTTTAACTTTAATGTTTTAACTTAACTTTTTAACATTAAATTTTTGAATTTTTTAACTTTAACTTTAACTTTGAAATTTTTTAAATTTCAAATTTTTTAACTTTAACTTTTAAACTTTAATTTTTTAACAAACTTTTTAACTTTAACGTTTTAACTTTAACCATACAACTTTAACTTTACCTTCAACTTTTTAACTTTAATTTATTAACTTTAACTTTTAACTTTAATTTTTTAACTTTAAGTCTGACGCGCCACGTCCGTTTTTAGATTAATTTGCAATGTTCAGGCAAGCATAACGCATTTTCTAGCAAGTTTTAAGAAAACCCTATTTAAAAATATCAGATAGAAAATTGCATGACTGAAGCCAAAGTTTTTATATAATTTTTCTGTTGCACTAAATTATGAAATAGATAATGAATGTGTTTTACAATTTCAGATGTCCTTGAATTATAATTTGAAAATGAATCGGTATCACTTCTTGCACAAAAAATTATGAAATGTTAAATTCCAGGATCATGAAACAGTTAAAATCCAGAAAGAAAATCACGAAAAATCAAATAAATAAAAAAAAAATTTCAATTTTATAGATATTTTTAGATTTTGTTACAAATTGAAACATTTCCGGTTCATCTGTATCTGCAAGGTTGGGGAAGCGATTTCCACAGCCCTGAAAGCATTACAATGTTCAAAGTAAACTTTTTTATGACCGTTTGTGGTTGCAAGTGAGCAGCACTTTGATGAAATTTGGTCGGCGGGAGTGTGTTCTACTTCATCTTTAAGTGATATACACATAGCTCAACACGTGATCCATTGACTGTTGATCGTGCGGCAAAACTAACGTAAATTTTGCACAACTTAAACCTGTCGAGATCGAACGTAGGAAGTGTGTATAACGAAGATGAAGTTATTCCTGCTGAATCAAATACAAATTATTATTAATGGATGAAGCTACATAATCATATTCGCTTGAAGAAGAGGATGACTTGGAGGAAAGTAAGAATAATTCGGTTATGGATGATGTTAAGGCTGAGGATGATAAATGCGTCAGCGAGGATGAACCATACATTGATTAAAGAGTTTAATTGATAATAAACTCATATTTATGTAAAATTTATTATTTACTGTAGGAATCGAAGGCAACGACCTTGCCGCCCTTCGTCGTCTACCGATGAAAACCACGTCAAGGAAGTCAAGGATTTTGTGCTCAAAAATCGTCGGTTGATAATTAGAGATCTTGTTGAAATCACGCAAATTTTGGGCAGGAAACTTTTGGTTTTTGCAACATGATAATGCCCCGTCTCACATGGCTTTGTTTGTAAGTGACTATTTGGCCAAAATTCGACTCAGATTGTTTCGCAACTACCCTTCGCCTGATTTAGCTCCGTTTGACTTCTGGCTATTCCTGAAACTCAAGAAAGCGCTCCGAGGACATCGTTTTAACACTTTAACGTTTAATAGACTTTAACAACTGTGATGAAGACTGGGAAAAACGTTGGCATAAGTGTATTCTATCCGAGGGAGATTACTTTGAAGAGGATAAAATATATTTGAAAGAATAATAAGCCTTTTGTGCTTTATTTAAATATCTTACTACATTTGTCAAGACATCAAAATAGTAGTGTTCTTTGCGACAAATTGGAATTAAAATATTGAATAAAAAGTGTGTTACCTATTTTACCCGTGTTACCGGTAATATTACCGGTAACACGGGTAAAATAGGTAATACACCGTGAAATTAAGGAGCGCATATCTCCTTGCCTCACTGTCACCCATAGAAAGGGACAAGGAAAATTATATAATGCTCTATAGAATTACACTTACATAATATTCGTTTGGATAACATTGTTTTGAAGTTGAAGTTCAATTTATGTCAATCGCTTTAGATCAGCTGGAATATTTTAATGTTTTTTGTGCAATAAAGTGATTTGCTTGATAAAGCCTGTGATTGTGATATGTAGATGTGAATATAGATGTGATATATTGATGTGATATTATAGAGTGATCTGATTGATAAAATCTGTGTTTTTGTGCATGTAATTTTATATTTCGTCAGTGTAAATTATATTTACATATTAGTTATCAATTGCTATTTAAAATGAGTCTTTGTTAAAATATTTAGAAACAAATTTACCTCTAGCAGGTACACAGAATTCTATGGTTGAAGACACTGCTGCGATTAGTTGTACTTTAAATGATTGTAGTAGAATACAGTCTAGTTCGAATACTCCCATGATTGACGATCAAATAATTGTAGATCCAAATTTAGTATCTAGATCTGTTACACTGGATAAAAATGATTTAGAAAAATTAAGTGTTGATCAAGCTGTCTCAAATTTTTCCCACGAAGTTGAACATAATTGGCTCATATATTCTATTTCAACGGACGCCGTATTTTGTTTTTGTTGCAAATTGCTTACTTCCCGTTGTGAAGATAATATGATTCTTATTAATCAAGGATTTACAGATTGGAACCATTTAATCAGATTAGTTCAGTCAAATGAAAATAGCGTGAACCATTTACAATATTTTAAATCATGGAAAGAATTAGAAAAACGCATAAGATCAAATACAACTATGGATTTTGATCTTCAACGACAAACGACTGCAGAAGTTCGACACTGGAGGGAAGTGCTTAAGCGGTTAATAATATTTGTTGAATTTTTAGGAACACAATCACTTGCATTTCGGGGAAAATCTAAAGTGTTGTATGATCCAAGTAATGGTAATTTTCTAAAACTAGTTGAATTTGTAAGTAAATTTGATCCTGTGCTTTCTGAACACCTTCGAAGAATAAATAATAATGAAACTAAAAATATTCAAAACGAGTTAATTCAAATTATCTCACATTCAGTTAAAGAAAAAATTATTTCTTTAATATTAAATTCAAAATATTATTCTATAATAGTTGATTGTACTCCAGATAAGAGTCATGAAGAGCAATTAACGTTAATTATTCGATTCCTTTGTTATCAAAACTCTATGTTGGAAATTAGAGAACATTTCATAACATTCTTAGAAGCCAACGATACTCCAAGAGCTGGTCTTACTTATTTAATTTTTTTTGAATGTTAATTAATTCATGTAATTTCTAATATGCTATCGGTGATTAGATTATTTTAAATGTGTTTTTATTAACACGTAGAAGTATATTAGTATTTACGAACAATCTTTCAACGAAACCGACTAATAGACAGAATTCTATTTATTTAATTTTTAATTTATATGATTTTAATATGTTCCGAAGATTGTAAGCGAATTCAATCCAGTTTCGAACTGATGAGCTTATGATTATTAAAAAATCACTCTTCTCATCAGGGCGCGGCGACTGAACTTATTTTATCACAATTTACATTCTATGTATACAGAATGTACTGTGCGTTATGTACTAGCGAATCATACTAATACAGATAAATTCTCTTACAATTTTGTCTTCTTCACGACATTCACACAGCCCTATTTCTGTGCAAGCTAATTTTACTTTTTTAATTTCCTGGTCTAACTGTAACTGTATTGAATGAATTGAACGAAACGGGGCTTTTACTGAAATATTGTAAATGTCAGGGTTACGATAATGGTTCAAACATGAAAGGCAAACATATTGGTATGCAAAATCTTATACGAACTAAAGAGCTAAGAGTTTTTTTGTACCGTGCTCGTTCCATACATTAAACTTAGTTGTTAATGATGCGGCGCAATGCTCCCGAGATGCTGTTAGTATGTGTTCTTTTCGAGTTCTGTTCTGCAGTATTAAGAAGCACATTAATAATTGTACTCTTAAACCAATTTGTACGACAAAATGGATAAGCCGAATTGACGCCCTAAACCCGTTAAAGGAACAATTGGGAGATATTTATGAAGCTCTTATTGAAGTTTTAACGTTTGGTGATGCATCTACAGTAAATACTGCAGAAGCTTTGGGAGGTAAAATTTTAGAATTTAAGTTTATATGTGCGTTAAATATTTGGCATTCAATTTTAGAGACTATTAATATAGTAAGCAAATACCTCCAAAATCCCAAAATGAATATTTTAGCTGCAATAAAACAACTTAAATATACAATAAAGTTTCTTCAAAGTTGAAAACAGATAACGAATTTAAAATTTTTTTGCAAATTTCAAAGAAAATTGCTAGCGAACTCGAAGTTCCCAATTGGTTTCCAAACGCAAATGTTTTAGAATATCTTCGAAAGAAGTCTTTATTTGGCTATGAAGGAGTAGATGAACCTATTGTGGACCCAAAACAAAAATTTAAAATTGCATTTTATTTTAAAATCATTGATCAATCAATTTCATCAATTACAGAAAGATTTCAGCAATTATCTGAACATACTACATTCAATTATTATCTGTCATGTCTCCTAAAGATTTAAAGAAAAATTGCAATCATTTAAAAAGGGTGTTAACTAACGGAACTACTTCAGATATCGACGATAAGGACTTATTAAATGAACTTCAAATGTTATCGACGTTATTGGAACCGAACACTGCCTCTCTTGATGTCCTAAACTATATTTTTAGCAACAACTTAGAACTTGCATTCTCAAACACAGTCATTGCTCTTAAATTTTGTTAACAGTGCCTGTTTCTGTAGCAACTGGAGAAAGAAGCTTTTCTAAATTAAAACTTATTAAAAATTATTTGAGAGAATTATTTGAAGATTAAATGGCTTAGCTATCATGTCAATCGAAAAAGATTTGATAGATAAAATCGACTGCAGTACTTTAATTGAGAAATTTGCCACGATTAAAGCACGAAATATTAATTTTTTTCAATAAGTTGTTTATAAATGAGATTAACTTGTTTTTAGTCATCGCTTTGAATTATTTTATATTATTTAATTTAATTTTTCTAATGTTATAGGATAACAGAGTATGGATTTTGTGTTGTTTATAAACGATAAATAGGCCTATTGGGGATACCTCAATAAAAAAAACGCATCATTTTCTAACCTCTTTATGCCATTCTATATTAAGGTTTATATCTTCAGCTATAAAATCTCTCTGATTTGACAAAAGTCATAAGTCTGAAAGAAATTTACCTAATCAAAGGTACTTCAGGTGATATGGAATAAAGATAATAAATATACTTTAACATACATAAGTATGTATGTATGTATATACTAAATTAAAAATAAACTTGACCAAAAATTATATACATTTAATAAAATACGTAAAAATTATTGGAGCGCAATAAAATGTAAAAATGCACCAGGTGCTAAGGTGCTTGCGGACCGCCCCTTCATGCAGAATCCTGCATAATAGCATTTTTCCAGCATAATAGCATCTATTACAAAAAATCTTCTGTTTTTGTAACATGTAACGTAACATTGTTATGTAGCATACATTGCTGGTTTTTTTATTTAGTGTAAATGTATCTTAAGAAATCCGATTCTTTTTTACTTTTAAATCAGCCGTAGTGTATCCGCCGTTTTTAATTTTTTTTTTTGTCTTCCAATGCAAGTAACTATCGACCCCAAACATGTTTTTCTATATGGTTATGTTAAAATTGTCAAATAATTTATGAGTAATAGTTCCTATAACTGAATGATACACAGACCATATTCGCTTGGAAAGCTTTGTAGTCTGAGATAAAAAGCTAAAGGAACTCGACTATAAATGGAAATTGAAAAAAAAAAACACTTCACAAAAAAAAAAAATGATTGACTAAAAAAGGTCAATCTGATTGACCTTTTTCAAAAGCATGTGTTTAAAAATCTAAAAGTGATCTAGGAATCAAACACGAACACCAAAAGTCGACTTTTTTAGTATTAAATAATTTAATTTGTAAATCGAGTTTTTAGATCTATAAGGTTTTAATGTATTCGCATTCACCGTGAATTTTACACACACCAACATTATCTTTAGTACATTTTGTATATTGTATATGGACTAAAAATTGTTTACATATACGAGTACATAAATTTATACTGTATGTTGATTTCTTGTTTGGTTTGGATTTGTTGTACACATTTTCTTAGTAACTCATACAATAAGATACATAAAATTATTTATTTAAATATTACGAAGATACAAAGAATCACAGAACATAATAAACATAACTACATGAATACTCGTATTCGTACATAAACAAGTGTTAACAAAAAAAAGCACGTATATAAGGTAAATAAATAAAGAAAAGCTTTTATACGCATCTAATATTTAAATAATTGTTTTTATTCGCTTGGTTTATTTATTTATTTTAGTAAGTGAATTTTTTTTATTTTTTTGTTACCTCAAAGGATATACAAACTAAAATAATATTGCCTTTATATACCGGCTTATTGTTCCTCTTTTCATCAACACTTTAATTTATTTTTTGGTATTCCATTTAAATTAAAATGAAATGAGGGCTGACAAGAAAGAAAAATTAAATTAAGATTGTACAAATATTTATTTAAGGATATTGACGAGGAAAGTGAGTTTTTCTATTATTATTATTGTGTTAGATTAGAAAGCCGAATTTTATGTCTGGTTGTGTAACGATGGTTGTGAATTCCCCAAGCCCCGCACCTTGTTTTTCTGTTATCAAAGATTCGAAAAAAATTTCAAAGTTTGCTCGCGGTGAAAATTTCACGGTCAACTTTTGGTTAATTAGCAGTAAAGTCACGAACCAATTTTACGGCGACATATTATACTAATTTTAGTCTACAGCTATTTTAAAAATATATATAATATGATATTTGCGTTCTATTTTCATTATTTATTTCAACATTTTGAAGTTTCATTTATTCCCTACAGTATTTAATAAAGAAAGTAAATAACAATAGAATTTAAAATTAAATAAACTAAATATACTTTTTTATTGACAAAAAAGATAAAATGCAGTTTTAGTGAATATTTCCAGCTCAGCCACATTTTGTCAAGCTCAGTTTTAGCTAATTGCGTATTTTTTTTAGCTTAGAGTGCCTATTCAAGTTAAGGAAAATCGGAAATGGTTCGTAATCCGCAGTCTGTTAAGGGCGTTAGGAACACACATTTCGTCACGCGAGTATAGGTTTATATGCAGGAAGTTAAATGAACGTTAAATTAATTCTCAAGAAATTTGCAATCTTTGGCGGATTTTTTACAGCGATGCTCCTTATAGGCATTATAATTTATTTGTACCTACAATTGCACTCATACCAACAAATGGCGACCATAAGCATTTCACAAACTGTCGGAATGCAGTTTATGCACCTGCTGTCAGTCGCTTTTCATCATATTTTTATTTAATATGCTCTTTTTTATTATAATTTAACTCACTGAATTTTTAATTTCAACGCCCTTCTTATCACTAGACACTTTTTATTATTTTAATCACTAATTTAACCCGCACTGACAAGTAATTATTTTTTAATTAGTTATTTAACACCACCACAAAAAATGACGCCTGGAAACTGGTTTTGCTTGTTGCTTTTCCACTAATAAACTTTAAAAATTATCAATCATGTGACATGACATATTATGTGTTATGGAACGCACCCATCATGTTGTGTAGGTCAAGTAGCAATGCATATAATTGTCACTACTGCTTAATAAAAGACATTATTATAAAACTAAGCCTCTAGCGTGTTTCACTACGTTACATGGTGTCAGAATGTGAATTAAATCTAAAATTAAAAAAAAAATATATAGAGAATAATATATAGAAATATAAAATAAACATAAAAGAAATAAAAATACGTAAATACGCGGTACAACTAAAATAAAGTTTAAACGAAAAAAAAGTGGTAAAAAGACGCCATTTGGAAAGTTCATTTACTAAACATTACAACATTATACATACCAAAATAACGCGTAAGAATAAAAAGCGACGAAGTGGCTCGCAAAATATTACAAATATAGAGGAAAATTTAGTTAATAATTCAAACAACTTTATCAAAATGGGTGATAGCCTCAGACTACCAAAACCGATGTCATGTGCAGGAGATGCATGCAACAATTGGTTGGATTAGATACGAACATTCAGGTTTTATGCAACGGCCACAGAATTCGAGAAAAAAGATGCAAAGATCCAGGCGGCAATATTCATGACGTCAATAGGACAAGAAGCAGGTAAAGTTTTTGAATCCTTTCAATTAAAAGAAGAGGAAATAACATATGAAATATTGGTAAAAAGATTTGACGATTGATTGATTGATTGATTGATTGATTGCGATGTACGATCAAGCATTAAGCAAGTCTCCCGTATTATAAATGCGAATACCACACCACTATACCCCATATGTTCACAACACGACACCATTTTCTTCATGAAGCCAACCCCGTAAAGAAAGGCGCCACATCGATAACCACTTAAGTCTAATAGTTGTGATATCCGCCCCTGGCCAGGCCGCCGTCGTACACCTTTTTACATATAACAAGATCGAGGGATGGGAAAGGAATGTTAGCAACAAAGACTCACAACCCGGTTCCAGACACCTAAGTAGTTGATAGTTAGTAAATTTGTTAGTAATATATTTTTTAGTAATTCATAAATAACACAAGACAATACAATTTTAAAGTTCGTCTCTACTGTGCTCCAACCTGTAAGGAAGACACAATGACAACACAAATTTCCTGGTACTGCAAACTCTTTTTTTCTGAAAAGCTGTAAACAACTATTATTATTCCCCTCCACCATTTTTTCCATCGGCGGTTGTGAGAGGGGGGCGAGATTTCGTTCCATCATCATGTTCCCCATCATCATGTAGGTAGTGTTGCTTGACGTTGTTGTTGAAATCGTTGCGTCTCTGCTGTCCCTGCTACTCGCCCCCCATTGGTAAAAAGATTTGACGAACATTTTAAACCAAAAATAAACTTAACGTATGAACGTTTTATTTTTAATAATTTGTCTCAATCGGTCGGAGAAAAATTCGAAGATTTCTTACCTAGAATTAGATTGCAATTTTTAAAATGTAATTACGATAAAATAACGGTAGATGACATTTTAAGGGATAGGGTAATTTTAGGCATATGTAAAGACGACATTCGTGAAAAATTAATTAATGATGACACAAAAACACTAAATGAAGTCATGAACATATGTAAAGCACACGAAGTAGCGTCTTTGCAAATGCAAGCCGTTAAGGTAGACAAAGAAATTAGTTTAATTAAAATAAGAAATAAAATTGAAAATGTTAGTAATAAGAATAATAACAATAATAGTAATATTAAAATATTTTACTGTAAACGGTGCAAATCCAAGTATGGCGCGAAAAGTTGTCCGGCGTATGGCGTGATTTGCTCAAAGTGTAACGGTAAAAATCATTTGCCGGTAGCCTACAGAACAAAATTCAAAGGTGAAAGAACGAAAAATCAGAAAATTGATAATTTGAATGAAAGTGAAGATTTGTATATTGATTCTGATTCGTTGAATGTCGGATATTCTGGTGATGGTTGGTACGAAAGCGTAAAAATTAATGACGTGATTATCAAATGTAAATTAAATACGGGAGCAGAGTGCAATCTCTTGCCTAAACACATAGTAGACCGACTACATCTCAAGCTCGATAAGATATTGACAAAGAATTTGATAACGTACAGTGGTCACAGTATTAGGCGAATTACTAGTTAGGTGCGGAATATAAAACAACAACACAAAGATAGTTTTTAAAGTAATCGACAGTAACGCTACACCGATATTAGGAAAACGAACATGTCAAGAACTGAATTTATTACAGAGGTCTAACGGACAAAATATCGATTATATAAATATTGACGAAACCATTTATAACGGGCTGGGTTGTCTTAAAAATTTCGAATACGACATAGATTTAATCGATAATCCCAGTTTTGAAATAAATCCTCCGCGACGCATAGCTCATTCGATACGGGACCAAGTAAAAAACGAAATCAACAAAATGGAAAAAATGGAAGTCATAAAAAAAATTATGGAGCCTACTCAAGCAGTCTCGCCAATGGTAGTAGTAAGACAAAAGAATAGGATTAGAATTTGCTTGGATCCTTGAAACGTGAATAAAAACATTCTCAGGAGGCATTATCCTTTACAAACTATCGATCGTCCAGAATAAATAAATCGAAAATTTTTACATTGTTGGACTGTAAAAACAGATTTTGGCAAATAAGGGTTTCTGAAAGAACGCAAAAGTACCTAGCATTTGCTACCCCATGGGGCAGATATACGTGTTTGAGAATGCCATTCGGGCTGGCTTCAGCACCTGAAATATTTCAACAAATAATGAATAGTCTCTTAGAAAATATACCTAACGTCGAATGCTCAATGGATGACATATTAATACATGCAGAAACCGAAGAAAAATACAGTAAAGTCACAAAATGGGTGATGGATAATATTGGAAAAGCAGGATTAAAACTTAACAAAGGAAAATGCCTATACAATAAAAAATCGTTAAAATTTCTTGGACACGTGATATCAGAAAACGGATTAGAGATGGACAAAGAAAAAATATCGACATAGAAACATAGAAACCCCAACAACCGCTAAACAAGTTCAAAGATTGTTAGGAATGGTAACTTATGTGTCCAAACTTATACCTAATTGTTCAAAATTGACAGCTCCGATGAGGGACTTGATCAAAAAAGACACAACATTTGTTTGAGATGCTGAACAGGAACGAGCGTTTGAAGAAATAAAGAAAGCTCTGACCACCGCACCGGTACTAAGGTTCTATGATACAAAAAAAGATGTAAAACTATCAGTAGATGCAAGTAAAATGGCCTTAGGAGCAGTTCTCCTCCAGGACGAGCATCCAATCGCAAACGCATCGAGATCTTTGACTTCGGCAGAACTCAACTACCCGCAAATTGAAAAAGAAGCCACAGCAATAAGGTTTGCGTGCAAAAAGTTTCACGAATACATATATGGGAAGCAAGTAACAATCGAAAGTGATCATAAACCGTTAGAAACAATGTTCAAGAAACCGATAACACCAGCTCCAGCAAGGCTTCAAAGAATTTTATTTGATGTAATGGTATACTCACCGAAGGTAATATATAGAAAGAGTACGGAGATTCCCATTGAAGATGCTCTAAGTCGTGATGTAAAGAACAGAATCAATGAAGCTGAAGAAGAAGACTTACAAATACATTTAGTAATACCTTTCTCAGCAAACGCATTAGTTGAATTGATCGAAGATACTAAAAACGACGCAGATATAAGAATATTTAAAAAATTACATAATGACGAGATGGCCTGAAGAGAAGTTAATTCCAAAAAGTCTTTGGCTGGTGAAATTTTTGGACACTTTTTTTTGGGGCAAAAATTTAAGCGAGTGTACTGTCAAGTTTTTGGACAAAATTCAGATTTTAGAAAAATTAAGTTTTTGGACATATATATATGCGGGTGTACATCCTTTACCAGCGTATTTAACAAAACTATAGTTATTCAAATAAAATAGGCCTCAAATAATTTCTAACATTCATTTATAATTTTCTTTTCAATAAATCAACGAACTAAGCGCCATTTTGAAATCTTCATATGAGCGGTAGGGCTTTTGCAAAAAAATTTTGAAGATTAACAAATCGATGAATTTCGTTTGGAACAAGTATGTTGTTCTCTATTATACTATACATACCAAATAGAACGAATCTCAGAGATGGGCTCATATAGTGACTATATAGGTTGTAAAGGGCATACATTGCGAAATTAAAATCACTTAGTGCCATTTTGATATGAGCCGTAGGGCTCTTGCAAAAAAATTTTGGAAGTTAATAAATCAACGAATTTCGTTTGGAACACGCACGTTGTTCCCTAATATACCAAATAGCACGAATCTCAGAGATTGGCTCATATAGTGACTATAAAGGTTGTAGAGGGCAAACATTGCGAAACTGAAATCACTCAGTGCCATTTTGATATGAGCCGTAGGGCTCTTGCAAAAAAATGTTGAAAGTTTACAAATCGACGAATTTCGTTTGGAACAAGGACGTTGTTCTCTATTATACCAAATAGCACGAATCTCAGAGATGGTCTCATATAGTGACTATATAGGTTGTAAGCTGCTTACATTGCTAAATTGAAATCACTTAGTGCCATTTTGATATGAGCCGTAGGGCTCTTGCAAAAAAATTTTGAAAGTAAATAAATCGACGAATTTCGTTTGGAACAAGGACGTTGTTCTCTATTATAATACTGTTCTCTATTATAATAATTATTGGCTGCTAGTTACTAATTACTAATTATTAATTATTTATTAGTATATATTAATAATCAATTACTAATTATTAATTATTGACTACTAATTATTAATTATTAGTTACTAATTACTAATTACCAATTACTAATTACTAATTAATGGTTAATAATTACTAATTTTTAATTACTAATTACCAATTAATAATTACTAATTAATAACTACTGATTAATGATTATTTACTATTAATTACTAATTACCTATTACTAATTATTAACTATTGATTATTAATTATTAATTACTAATTACTGATTACTTATTAGATTACTAATTAATAATTACTAACTATAAATTAGTAATTACTTATTTTTAATTATTAATTACTTATCATTAATTATTAATTATTAGTTATTAATTATAAATTATTTATTAATTATAGTTAATTATTAATTATTTATTACTAACTACTAACTACTACTTACTAATTATTAATAACTGATTTCTAATTACTAGCTATTAATTACTAATTAGTTGTTACTAATTACTAATTATTAACTACTAATAATTAATTACTAATTATAGAATACTAATTACTAATAACAATTAAAAATTAATAATTACTGAATGATTACTGACTAATTATTAATAATTCCCCTGTGGGGTTTTGTCAGTACCCCTATCGGGCGCCTCCCCAGATGGTGGATCGGAGAATGCCCGAAAGATATTTCAGGTATCGGGGAAATTAAACACTCGGGGTGGACCAAAAACTGACAAGGCCGTAGAGTTGAAAAATTCGTCGATTTATAAACTTTCAACATTTTTTTGCAAGAGCCCTGCGGCTCATATCTAAATGGCACTGCGGGTGATTTCAATTTCGCAGTGTATGTCCTTTACAATCTATATAGTCACTATATGAGCCAATCTCTGAGATTCATGCTATGTGGTATAATAGAGTTAACTTTTAAAATTTTTTTGCAAAAGCCCTACGGCTCATATCAAAATGGCACTGAGTGATTTCAATTTCGCAATGTATGTCTTTACAATCTATATAGTCACTGTATGAGCGAATCTCTGAGATTCTTCTCTCTGAGAAGTTCTCTCTTGTTCCAAACGAAATTCGTCCATTTGTTAACTTTCAAAATTTTTTTGCAAGAGCCCTACTGCTCATATCAAAATATCAAAGTGGCGCTAAGTTCTTTGATTTGTTGAAAAGCATATTG
This sequence comes from Tipula vernalis, assembly GCA_958295665.1. Taxonomy (NCBI): domain Eukaryota; kingdom Metazoa; phylum Arthropoda; class Insecta; order Diptera; family Tipulidae; genus Tipula; species Tipula vernalis. Next base: position 188,249,927 of record OY282558.1, read on the forward strand.
GAAATGAAATTTTGTCTGTATGTGGACTGGAAAATTGCGGGAGCACTTTTAACACCAAACGGTAAACAAGTAAATTGAAATAAGCCTCAGTATGTGTTTATTGTTAAATATTTCCTTGAATTTTCTGTTACAATTAATTGTTGGTCGACAAACTTGCTAATATATCATCTATTCTAGGTAGCGGGTAGTGTTCGGTTTCAACAATCCTATTAATGGTAACCTTACATACAATCAATACAATCGAACTGAAATTAATCCCTTCTCTACACAAAGTTTTCTCTTCCCAACAACATTGATTATTTCACCTGTAACAGAAGAAAATCTGTGAGTTATATTTTGGTTATTTCAATTACTAAAATTGTTTTAAACTTATGTAAAGTCAGCACAGTTCCACAAGCAACGGTGTCCACCTCCATTTGTAAAAGCTGATCCTTAATTTTGCAATGCAAGCGACCGACTTGGGCTTCCATCTCTTCTGATTTGTTGGTTACTGTTTTTGTTTTTAATAACCGCTAATTGTTGAGACGGTTTTATGTGTTCCACCATTTCCGCAGCTTTTTTAAAAGTGAGACTCTTTTCTTTAAGTAGATGGCCCCTTAAATGATTGGCTTTCAACCCAAAAACAAAACGTTCTCGCAAACTTGCACGTTTGTGTTTTTGATCTTCTTTGCGGTAACGGTACCTTACCGGAATCTCGATTTCGAATGATTCCTCAAAATATTAATAAGTTGTTTATAACTATTTTTCGATGGATCATCAGGAATAATGAGCTTTTAAAGCACTGATAAATGTACGAACAAATGCCACTTTTTTTTCTTCGATTATAACGTTCAATCAAAAAAATTGTGTTCCATACGTTCGATATATTCATTTAAATCATCTCCGAGCATATACGGATTAAGGTTACCTAACGTGATTGTTTTTCATTATTTATTTGCATTGGACACTTCACAACAGACTTCAACGAATATGCCTTTTCCAACTCAATTTACCATATTTGTAAGAAATTTCAAAATAAAGTCGTTAGTTCACTTGAAAATTGTTAAACATAATTTACATTCAAGCCAAGTGATGTTCGAAAACACCAAACCGGCAATTGGATTCTAAAGACCTATTTTTTTTCCTATTCATCAACTGTTAAACAAAAAAATAATAATAAAATTACACCACAATCCAGTCATAATATCACATTACATGCACCCAAATCAACTTCGATCCATTTTAGGAATTTTTCAAAGTGAAAAGAAAACGTGATGGTGTTAAAAAAAGAAATTATAAATTCTATTTTTAAGCATTACGCATTCAATTAACATGAAATTAGGAAAATTTGTCCGAAAGTGATTTTCCGAGAATGTGTTTTGGGTTTTGTTTAATAAATGATGCCAGTGAAATTCATCTTGGGTAATCCAATCCACTTTGGAAAAATAAGTATGTTGGTGTGTCTGTATATGTAAATCTTTAGAGCTGTGCTCATAAAATAAAAAACGCTTACCAACAATTTTATTTGGATTGTTTTTGAACATTTTATAGAAACATTAAGCTTGTGAACATTTTTTTGAACCATTTGCCTTTAAATAGGTACCCACATTATTGAATATATTCGCGCAGCAATAGTAAAATTTAGTCTTCAATTTCTGAAAAATTCGATAATAGCCCATTAAACTAATTTGAGAATTGATATTTGCAATATGTATTCATCAATTTGTATCGTCATTTGAAAAATGTTAATTGAATGACATATGGAATATTCGTCGTATTTATTTTATGTATGTACCATCCTATGGTTCAAAAATTACGAACATCGAAATGTTTTGGTACACTGTACACTTTATAATGCGAAAATGTTTCAAATAATGGTACATACTACGTCAAAATAACCGAAAACAATGGAGTAAAACCATATACTACCTTGATCAACAAGTTCTCGGAATAGCCGCCGTGTGGCGCTCCCATCGTTCCGATTTGAGTTCTGTTTTTTTGTTAAGTTGGTACATCTGTTGTTAATATTCCCTCTAAATCTTAGCGTCATAGCTTGACATTTACAAGTTACGTAGTCAAGAGTACATCTACTCTGTGTGTGTTGGCGATTTTTCCATTATTTCCTCTCGGCTGCTGAAACGCGTTCCCCGTAATGGTTTTTTAACTCGATTGAACAGAAAGAAGTCACAGGGAGCCAAATCAGGTGAATTCGCTGGCTGTTGGATGGTATTTGTTGAATTTTTCGTCAAAAAATTACCAATAATGATGGCACTGTGCGATGGTGCGTTATCATGGTGCAAAATCCACAAGTTTTTTGCCCACAATTCTGGTCTCTTTCGGCGAATTGCTTCACGCAAACATCTCATAACGCCCAAATAATACTCTTTGTTTACGGTCTGGCCTTCTGGCAAAAATTCATGATGCACTACACCGTTGTAATCCATGAAAACCGTGAGCATTGCCTTCTTTTTTGACTGAAAACGACGTGGTTTTTTTTTTAGTGAACGCCATTCACTTGCTTGCTGTCTGGATTGCGTGTCGTACTCATAAACCCATTTCTCGTCTCCAGTAATGATCCTTTTGATGAATGTGGGATCGGATTCAGCCTCGCAAATCATGTCTAAAATTGTAAATAATCGCCAACACACACACAGAGATAGATGTACTCTTGACTACGTAACTTTTGCAAATGTCAAGCTATGACGCTAAGATTTAGAGGGAATATCAACAACAGATGTACCAACTTAACAAAAAAACAGAACTCAAATCGGAATGATGGGAGCGCCACACGGTGGTTATTCTGAGAACTTGTTGATCAAGGTATAGTATATGGTTAGGTATATATGTAGTATATGGTTTTACTCCATTGTTGTTGTTTAACGTCTCAAAGTAGCTCCTCTGGCAATGCCATATAACGGAGCAACAGAAGGTCAGAGGGATTAAAAAGCATACGCATCCGATTTCTTTGTGATAAATTTTGCAAAATTTGAAATTGGTGAGTTAGACTTTGATATCCGTTCTAAATAAAAGTCGCTCTAAATATGTCAAAACTCAAAATTTCAACCGTTTTCTTTGAGGCAGTTGGAAACGACATCCGATTAGTTTGAAATTTTCTGTGGGTTGTTTGGTAATCGGAAGAATAAAGGAAATTCAAATGCTCTAAAAATATATGTTTTGCTTACGGATGTTTCCACCTTTGATCATTTGTAAATAGAAATTCAGGCCAATTAAACCACATTGAATATTTGAGCAGCTCTTATGGCATCATCCCTCTTGAAACCATATCTGCACGACGTTATTTCGGGGCGTCACTTCACGTGATGTGTTACCGTTGGTAAGTTTCTGAATACTGGAAACTCTAGGAATCTGGCAGATTTGACCCAGTAGAGGGCGATGATTGAATTAGTTAAGACGGATTGTTGCGAATACTCGGAGGGCAGCTTTTGGCAAGATAGGGCGCTGATACAGTTCCATAAGTTACGGTTGTCAGCCTGTAGGTTTGTAGTTCTTATAGTAGTGTACAACGCCAAAATATATATTGCGGATGGAAATCTGACTCAGAGATCCAAATTTGTTCAAACATTTTCGTCACACCTGTACTTACGACCAATTTGTGGGTTCTACATAAATTGTATAATGATACTGAAGAGATTGCTTTATACCATTGGCTCTATGACGAGGATATCATTATGGAATTTTCCTGCCGTCATCTTTGCCGAGCCGTCGAACACCACTCTTAATTGGGTAGAGCCAATTTGACTAGACCTCTATCAGGTTTTAATACACAGCCGTAAAATGTAGTGAATATCCGATAGTACGGTTTCTCAAAACGGAATCCCGCGATCCCTCAAAAGTGTTTCAAAAGTGTGACCGGGAAATCCCGGAATTTCCCAGTTTTCGATTTTTTGTTTACGTACTATGAAAACTCTAAAACGGCATAGGAGTAATATGTTACAGTAAAACCTCAGTTTAAGAGATTTAGCATCAATAGCACTGTCAAGTCAAATTCAGGCCTATCAGGAAGGAACTTGGCTATTTCTTAACCGATTGCGATGAAATTCAGCATGTACAGTGAAAATGGTATTCTAAAATTATCTTTAGATAAGCTTCTGGAAGAAGGCTAATTTGGAAGGAATTTGGCCTTTCTTAACCGATTATGATGAAATTCAGAATGCACGACAGAAATAGGGTTCTAAAATGATTTTCACCTGTAGTTTTGGAATAAGGCCAACTAGGAAATAACTGTGTTGATCGGTTTTCATCACAATCGGTTTAGAAATAACCTAATTTCTTGCTAATTGACCATAATCCAGAAATCGGATTTCACCATAATCAGTTAATAAACAGAAAAGTATCTCCTTAACTGACCATATTCCCAGTACTGCTTCTAAATATAACTTTATAATCCCATTTCCATCGTATAAATCAAAGTTTATCATTACAGGTTAAGAAACAGTCAAATACCTTCCTAATTCATTCTTGGATCGTGTAAAAATAGCTATTTCACAATAATTATTTCTAATTATAATCATAACTAGTAATAACCCGTCAAAAATGACGGATGTTTTCCTTAAGCTTTTTGTATGGATCTTGATCTCCGAACTTGTTCAGAAACTTGTGCTCTCCATATTTTTGTCGTTCGTGGTTCATCCGCAACTTACGTTTCTATATGATGAAAAAGATTTTTCAAATCTACTTGAACGATGTAGGAGTAACACAAAGCACAAAAATCATCAACAAAATGTAGTTTTCAATTATTCTTCCTTCCGCTTTCTCTACATCTCATGACTGGATTTGGCCGCCTCAACGAGGTCCCTCCAAACAGTTCGATTCACGATAAGAGAAAGTGACCGAGAATGTTTGAACGACTTTTCAACGTTGTTCATTCGTCAAGTAAGCGGTTTTCCGCGAGATCATTCTTTTATTGATTCCGACCCCAAAGACTGTTTGGTACAAACATACCCCCCCCCCCTCTAACAAACATATCGTCAAACCAACACACAATTATAGCACCCTACCAACATACCATCACACCATAATAACATCATATTTTACCATCCTACCGTAATACAATCATACCATGATTCTGTCATACAATCACGACATCATACGATCATACCATCATACCAACATTTCCACTTACCATCGTAGCAGCATACCATCATGCTACCATAACGTCATAACATCTTATCATCTTACTACCAAGCCAACTTATCGCCACATTATACTGTCATAGCATCATACCATAATTCCATCATACCATCATACCGTATTATTATCATAATATTATACCATTATTCCATCAGATCATACCAATAAACATGTATAAGATTAATCCATTACACCGTGATACTCTGATACCATTATATCAACATAGCAACATACCATCATACCAACATACAATCATACCATCATAACATCTTACCATCATATAATCATACCATCAAACCATCATATAATCATACCATCGAACCATCGTACCATCATACCGTTGTACCATCATACCACCACATTATCATGCTATCATACCATCATATCATCTTACCATCTTTTCGTCATACCACCATAAAGTCATACCATCAATCAATAGCATCATCATACTAGTCCTTACACCATCATACCATCGTACTATCTTACCACCATATCATCATACCATCTTACCACCATACTGTCATCATCACAATCACCAACAATCTGTGCATTTGGGCAAACGTTAAATAATTTAAATTTGTGTTGTTTCAAATTTCTTTGTTACCACGATGCCATTCTGTTACGTTTAGACAAATATACAAATGATGGTAATCATTATTATTGGATAAAAGGCAGGGTGATAGTAAGCAATATATAAAAAAACTGATTTAGTCACTTTTTGGATTGGGGCTTTCACCCAATGTCAAAGGAAATTAATTCATAATTTTAGTGGGTTGCTTAAAATTCATAAATTTTGCTCCACGTGTAATCACCTACAATTACGGTTCGGCAACTGTATGTTCTTTGGAATGGGGCATGACTCAACACTTATGTTGGAAACAAATAGCAACCTAGTTATTATTGATTTAATTTAGTGATTTATTTACTTTAAGATGTTTGACTAGTGCTATAGATAATAAGACATAAGTCGGCGAATGTGATTTAGAATAATTCTAAATAAGGCTGCAGGAATCGTATATATTTAAATTGATGTAGCTTAAGAATGGAGTCTGTCAGGGTTTGTAACTGGTTGATACTTTACCAGAATCTTTGCTGGAGAGTCACTATGAATGAGTTTACGGTGCTTTAAATTACATTTCAGACAATTTTGCTAAGCTTTAGATTTTGCAGCTTGTATTTAATCATCTTCAGGTAAGAGAGTCAGAAATCGTGTACATATAAAAATGGTTTGTCCAGGCTTGCTGTAGGGCGTATACTGGATTTGTATTTTTGTGTAACTTGAGTTGAAGATTTCTTCTTTTAAATGAAAACCTTTTAAATATTCGCTGTTGATTATCAGAAATAACTATTGCTAACCTACACCAAACATAGCAAAAAGCGAAACTTTTTTATACTTGCGTTAATCGATTTAAGTTAGAGAGATGCATGCTCCTGCTTTTTTCTCTATCAACTAACACCATTGGAAAAGTTTGACGTTAACATAGAGAAGTTTAGTGATTACTTTTTTTATAACTAAACTGCTCCGGGATGAAAGAAAGTTTGAAAATTACACCAGAATGGGTTCAAATTCATTCAATATCTATCGTAGGTATGCCTATTTTCTTTAAAAAAAAATACCAAATGGATGAAAGGAACATAATCCGAATAGTCATCGTTCAGACGCTCCAAATGTTTGCTTTGACTGATTATCTCTATATGGTTGCCTGCAACTGATCTATGATTTTAATGTGACTAATTGCATTTTGTCTTGGGTGCAAGGGGTTATTCAGCCTCTAAGAAGATCTAAGCTTATACCATAATGTAAACATTGTCAAACCTATGGACATACACAAAAATATTGGAGCAGGGAACCCAGGTATGTCAAATGTTTAGGTAAACATCATATCAAAAATTGTGTAAAATCCCAAAATGTTCAACCTAAATGTGTTCACCGTGGAGAAAACCATCTGGCTAACTACAGAGAATGCAGCGTTGCTATTGAATTGCAAAACATCAAAAATAAGAATGTGATTGGTAAACATCCAAGTTTAGTAAGGAAGCAACCAGTTAAGATAAACCAACCCGAAGTAAATCGTAGAGTCTCGAAAACTACTCATGGACCATTGGGTAAAATGGCGTATGCTCAAGTAACGATGAGCAATGGAAATCCGCAAACACCTGCTCAAAATGACGATATAATTCAAAGACTTAGATTAATTTAAAGCATACTAAATACAATTGATGAACGATAACAGAAACTAGAGTACAGCACTAAGGGAGACATCCCTAAACAGAAAAATGCCCAATGATCTTATAATTTTAAACACTGCTAAAGGAGGTAGTGCTGTTATAATTAGAAATACTATTCATCACTACGAAGAGTTAAAATATGAACTTGTGGAACCGAATTGAACAATGTTAAAAAATTGTGTCTCTTGCAAGAACATGATCGTTCTATTTTTAAATACTTTTTCAAAAATCTTTGAAAAAACTGATTACGAAATAGGACGAAAATTTGACATGTCTGTGGTTTCCTCGCTTTTCAATAATGGAATAATAACAGCATTATTAAATAAAATTGGGAAGCTGGCGGTATCAATACTAAAATTAAAAATAAATATTGAAACAAATCTTTTCTATCTTTTTTATTACTAAAACCATCCTCACCACATGACTCAGAATTTTTTATACTGCTAATAATCTTAAACAGTTCGGAAGATAGAACCGGCGTAAAAAATAATTTTTTGTTTTCAACACCAAAATATCAATAATTCTTTATCAAATTCACTTAAAGAGTTAACTTCAATATTACTCTGCTTCAATTTAACTGAAACGGTAGTAAAACACTGATTAAAAATGTTGGCTATTTTTGAGTCATTATTATTAGTTTTCACATTACGATCGAAAATTTCGTAAGTTTTTATTGTATTCAGGACTTCCTTAATTAAACTATTAATCGTACACCATTGAGCTTTAAGGTTATAGGTTTAGATTGCTTAATGGTTGCAACAGTAATAGTTTTTGTTTTAGAAAGAACTTTTCCAATTTTATATTGCCTGGATGATGCTTATGCTTTTTATAAAGTTTATTTTGATATGATATCGTTTTGCAAAGACCACTATGAATCCAGCTTTGAAGTTTAACCGGTTGTGACTTTAGATTACAAGATATTTTACAAAATTTAACATGGTTATTTAAAATTGATAAAAATATATCAAAAGCTTTATTTAGATTTGATGGTGTTTACACTTTCTCCCATGATTCATATTTTAACAGTTTATTTAGTTCATCATAATTTGCTTTTGTTAACGATTTCGACTGATTATTTTGGCTATTTTTTGAAGTGGTCAATTTTTTTGTTTTTTGAAGTAGATATGAGTTAGATTTTCATATGATGATTTTAAAGCTTTCAGAATAAAGTTTTCAGAAATAAACGTATAGTTAAGGTTTTTAATTTTAGTGCGATTTTGGTCTTCCCTCAGACTTTCGAATGATTTTAATCGATGTTCGATTTGGTGTGACAAAAAAAGGATTGGCTAACACAGCAAAATGGACCTGGTTATACGCTTGCTTATTTTATTTTTAATTTAATTACTGATTTTTTACTCAAAAAAGGTTTTTGACGCCGAACGGCATAACACAGTACGGTACAGGGTGGCTACCTTTATTATAAATCAAGCAATGCACATACTAGTGTACGTTGATGATTTTTACATCGTTGGTCGCAGCATTAACTCCCTGAAAGAATTTCATTTCCCGTTGGAATTAGCAACCCAACAAACTGGTCTTCACATCAACGAGGCGAAGTCTATAATACATGGTCACCGTAAGAAGGCAGACACGCGGAGATATCATTTTAGGAGATACACAGTATGAGAAGAGGTGAAAAATAGTTCAATTATTTATGATCAATGTTAACTCGTCATAACACCATTTCTGTGGACAAGTCTACAGAATTTCGGTAGGTACCTATATACGCTAAATAAGCTTATAAAGCGCTGAAAATAGAAATTGCAGCATTTGGTTGCGAGTGTTAGGCACTAACAGTTGTAAATCTTAAAAACTTTTCGGTTCCATTAAAGAGGAGTGGACATTATCGAATTCATAAAATCATCGAGGCTAAGATGGCTATAGAACTGGTTTTTCGTTCTCAAAATCGGATCAATAAAGAGGCTTTGGAATAGAGCATAGAATTTGTAGGCATTTGCTGGCTTGTTCATTCATTTGTGTTGGCCTTAGTTATAATGTTTTATCATTTTATAGATTTTGTATTTATTGAACAATAATCAAAATTTGTTGGTTTAAAATATATTCGGGCTTCATTGATTCTAAAGATAAAATCGTTGAACTAATATTGGTTTCTTTTTACACAATCAAAAAAATAAAATAAAATTGGGTTATAATTACTAGTATGTGGGAAATAAATTCCGCATAATTATAGAAAATGAAATATTTATATCAATTTTCACTATTTGTACAATATTGTAAGATTACAAAACATTTCGATTTGCACGCAATTTTTTTCCTTTAAGCAAATACTAAAAGTATTAATTTAAATAATGTTTATGAGTTTCATTTCCTTCCTTCCGGTTATGTAGCGTAATTTATTTTACGTGCGCGTTTGTAATGAATGTAAATGTTTATTATTAATAGTTTCGATAGAATCAGGTTAACGTGGAAATATTTCGTTATTTTAGGAATAAGGGGTTGTGAAATTGTATTACTATTTAGCTGACCAATTAAGTCATAAGACACCATTGCCCTGCTACTAATCAAAAGAAGTTCAAACGAGTGTGGTTTTAAGTATATACTTGAAGGATATCATACATAAAACGTGGGCATTGAGTTTTTTTTCTCGTTATATTCCAAAAGGCAAAACGTACCGTAAAAAATTGATTTTTTTATATTAATTTCTTACATTAAAATGGGAAGAATTATTCAACAAGTGTTACTCAGAACTATTTCCAGTAATGCCTTTATTCCATTACGTTAAATTTACTGATGGCATGAAAAAGGTTAAAACAAGAGGATGGAATACAAAATTCCATTAGAATGCCAAAGACAACGTATTTTTAATTTTCGCTCTATATCAACATTTTATGAGTAAATTTTGACATAAATGTAATTAACATGATCATCCCAGAAATTCTGTTGTTTAAACAAAATTGACAGTTTTATCAACCACATCAATATTATGATTATCAATAAGTCAATAACTATATTTAAAGAATTAAGCACGGCCAGCTTATTAGGAAAAATAAACAATGCTTACGTTTAATTGGATTAGTTTTGATTAGGTTTTCCTAGGCCCAAGCAAGGTGGGAAAAATTCACGTATTTAAAAAAAAAAAATACAAATCATTTGATAGTTTTGAATTAAATCAGATTTTTTTGATTTAAATCAACTTTTTGTTTAAAGGCTGCGGTCGAATTCTCGAGTAAATTCTCGAGTTTTGTCGATTATTTTGATTTTTTGTTGGATCAAAGAAATGTAAATTTTGCAGCAAAATTCAAATGGTTTTTGTTAATAATATTTGAAATATTTTAAATCACACAATAATAGATTTCAAAATGTATAAATAAAAAAATTTGCGATAAATATTCGATAAAAATGTTCAGCTTATTGACAAATACATAATACAATAAAAATAATTTAATTAATTTTTTTTTTAAAAAGGTCACCGTTAAATACACGAATATTCCACCTATTAAAGATCTAGCTGGACAGATGTTAACCACACATCGGCAACAAATTAATAGATGGAAAGAAAACTTTGAGAACAACTGCGTAAATAACGAAGAAAATTACGAGCTTCTGGATGGTGACAACAACTATAACGAAACCATCAACACTCACTCACCAACGGAGCGAGAAGCTAGGCTTGCCATCCAGAAGCAAAAGGACAATAAGGCTACTGGAACAGACAATTTACCACCTGAAATATTCAAAGGCAACGCATGCATAACAGCAAAAACTCTAACACCACTATTAGTTGAAATATAGCGAGGCATATCCCTCCTCAAAAGCACAATAAAAGCATTAGCGGTAATCATTCTTGAACGTACATCTTTTTCAATTAATCAACGCCTAAGAAATGAACAAGCCGGCTTCAGGCCAGGCAGGAGCTGTATAGATTACCTCAACACAACTATAAGAAGATAATTGAATTAATTCAAGAAATGTATTGAGATGCTGGAAACAAGGTTCAAAAGTAATACAACGATTTATACTATCTCCACTATACTGTTCTGATAGTAATGGACAACGTAATGACCAGACTTGACAATGCAATACACTGACAATGCAATATTTGTACACCAATCGTCATCAATAATACGACAATTGAAAAGGATGAAAAATTTGGATACCTCTGTTGTTCCGTGGTAAAAACAGGCGACACTGAAGAAGATATAAGCCACTGCATTAACAAAGCAAGAAATACTTTTAACATGCTCCACAAGGTCTGGAATGGTCCGTCCTGTCAAGAAAAACAAAGCTACGATTGCTTAAAACATGTGTAAAATCAGTTCTGCTGTATGACTCCACGTGTTTCTAAATTGCTCAGAAGGCTAATTAAATACTTCTGACCAAACACCATTAGCAACATAGAGCTTCTACGACAAAAAAAGCAAGCAGACATTGAGACCGAAACAAGAAATCGCAAATTTAGATGGATCAGACATACATTGGGGGCTTGCTTCGACCCAAATATTTGGCCTATAATTGCTATAATTATAAATTTTAATTTATCTCTATAATAGCCTAGACAGTCAGCGATTTAATAAATCCGTTCAGCCAAGCTCGTTTAAGCACACTATACAAAAAAAAAAACGCGATTAGATAAAACTGAGATTGACATACTAAGACTAAACTCGAAAACTCACTAAATCTATTTTATAGGCGCATTTTATTTGACCATTTACAACAACAATGCCATGAGTCCAATACAATTTTGGTATTCGTGAATACCCGCTGTGTACGTGGTTTTCAAAATCCAATAATATTTTTTAGTTATTGTGTAGCGGGGACCCGATTTCGAAATGAATACCAATTTGAATTTGGTCAAATAAAATGCGCCTTATATATTATACCCCAGACACATTTATTTCACATACAATATTTCGTCTTTAGTCGCAGTTTGAAGTAGCGTAACTACAAATTTCGGGCCCTCCGCAACATTTTTTTGGGCCCCTAAAAATGCTTCTTGCAAATTATTTCTTCCTACCGTCTAGTCTCGCATTAATTGGAAGTATCTGATTTTGAGAGTAGATGACACGAATCATCTTTATGCGAAGCATAATCTGAAAAATATCAAGAATTTCGAAATAATCTCAAAAATGTCGAATTTTCAAAGTGTCTTGAATATTCTTGAAAGTTTTCAAATATCGAATTATCCGTAAGTTTTGTAAATATGTATTTGCAAAAATTGTCAATTAATTTTAAGTTTGATAATTAATTTAAACAAGTTTGGGTTTTAACTTAACTTTTAGCGTTGAGCCTTTTTCATACTTTTAGGCTTTTGTTACAATGTTTTACGTATTTGCAAGAAAATCATGAATTTTTAATTATATAAGCTTTCAATTTTCAAAGCTTTTTTAACCCAACCATTTTACTTAGAATTATGATTTTACAAAAGGTGACAGAATTTTGGCTAAAATTTAGAATATTTGTTCTCAAAGTTAATCATCAGTCATCAAAAAGGTTTTAGTTATAAGGAAGGTGGTATTTAGGGTAAATTTAGAATATTTATGTTCAATGAGCTTTAAGTTTGATAATAAAATTATACCTTTTGAGTGTGAACTTAACATTTGTGATTCTTTTCATAATTTCAGGTTTTTTTAAAATGTTTTATGAGCAAAAATCATGTTTTACAAAACATGTCAAGAACTATTAGTTTTAAGAGCTTTCAATTAGAAAAAATTTCTAAACCAAACCATTTTACTCACAAATTCGAGTTTATAAAGAGTAACGGAATTTAGGGACAATTTAGTGTATTTGTTCTCAATGTTAATTATCAAGAGCTTTTAGTCAAACCCTTTTTACTAGGAAACTGGGTATTATAATATAAGCATTCGTTTATCGAAGCTTTTTGAATCAAATGATTTTACTCCTAAATTCTGTATTTAAAATGGCGACAGAATTTTGGGATAAATTTAGAATATTTGTTAACAATGAGCTTTAAGTTTGACAATAATTTCATACTTTTTTGGTTTGAACTTAATATTTTTGAGCCTTTTAATAAATTGTGATTTTTGTTACAATGTTTTATGTGCAAAACATATGAATTTGCAAAAACTTTCAAGAACTTTTGATATTAAGAGCTTTCACTGATCGAAACCTTTCACACAATGCATGCCAAAATTCCGTTTGCCTTCGTAACGGAATTTTGGAATAAATTTAGAATGTTTGTTTCCAATGAGCTTTGAGTTTAAACTTAACATTTCGGAGCTTTCAATGAATTTGAACTTAACATTTTGGAGCCTTTTCATAATTTGAGGTTTTTGTTAAAATGTTTTAAGAACATAAATTATGTATTTTCAAAAAAATGTCGAAACTCTAGTTTCAGTAGCTTTCACGTATCGAAGCGGTTTACTTTTTATTTTTAAATTTGATAATTTAAAAGAAGGTGGAATTTTGGAATAAATTTGGAATGTTTGTTTTCAACAGGCTTTAAGTTAACAATTAATTCCAACCCTTTTCGGGTTTGAATTTAACATTTTTAAAATTTTTAATAATTTCAGGTTTTTAGTCAAATGTTGATGAACATATGTAAATTATGTATTTGAAAAAATTGTCAACAGCTTTAGTTTTCAGAGCTTTAACTTATCGAAGGTTTTTAAACAAATCATTTTACTTCGAAATTTGCTATTGCAGTGATGAGGGAATTTTGGGCAGGATTTAGAATATTTGTGCTCAATGTAAACAATGTAATGTATTAAGAGCTTTTCAAATCAAACCATTTGACTTTTAAATTTGATGTTATAAAGAAAGGTGGTATTTTGGGATTAATTTGGAGTATTTGTTTTCAATAAGCTTTAAGCTTGATAATTTATTTATACTTTCTCGGTAATCTTTGTGCCTTTCCATAAATTCTGTCTTTTGTTAAAATGTTTTATGAGCATAAATCATGTATTTGAAAGAAATGTTGAGAACTTTAAGTTTTAAGAGCTTTCACTTGTCGAAGCTTTTCAACTCAAATCATTTTATTCAGAAATTTGATATTACAAAGGATTTCTTTTTGTAAAAAAAAAGAATATTTGTTCCCAATGTAAATATCCTTTATTCAAAATGGGTTTCACTGTACAAGGTAAATAAACTGGACATTTTTGAAAAATGTCCAATAACCTACAGGAAATCGGAGAATTATCGAAACTTTGGCATAGTCTCACAAGATCTTTTAAATATCACCATTCAGATTTATTCGTGTAACTCTGCAAATTCTTACAACTCAAAGCGAACCGCAGAATAAATAAATTCGAAAATCTAAAATGATCTCGAATAATCCTAGAAATGTCAAAAACTTAAGAAATCTAGATTAAACCGCGGAACAATCATGATTAACCCAGAAAAATTCGAATAATCTCTACATTCTGTGAATCTCGATTGATCTCGATCAATTTCAATAATACCGCAAAATCTGGATATTAATGAATAGTATCAGAAAGACTGTAAAAATCTAAATTCGTGTAAATATGGAATCATTTGTAAATAAACAACAATGTTACTTATACTAATAAGTAAGTTAAGGCTAAGCTCATCAAAGTGATATGCAATAAGAATAAAACCCTCGGATCTTATCGGGTAATTTTTTAAATATCGAACAATCGTTTTCTTCGAATAGGCTTTAAAATTCTCGAATAACATCGGACAATCAAATACACTCTACTAAAATCTCAAACATACTCGAATATTCTCGAAAATCTCGAATAACCTGATCGTTTCGTAACACCGAATCACCAATTAAGTCTCCAATAAACTCTAAAAATATCTAAAAATTGGAAAGCAAGAATTTCCAAAATCAGGAGAACCCTACCAAATATAACCAAAAAAAAATGGAGGTGTGGCCAACACACGACTTTCTTTTACGAACAGAGAATTTTGAGAAATTTTATTTTTTTTTGCAACTTTTTTTTTAATTTTTTTTTATTTAATTTTTATTTGTTTTTAATTTTTGGAAACATTTTGCATTAAATAGTTTGTTGTAAAACTTATACTTTTTAAGATATTTGCAAAATAAATTTTCTGGCCCAAGGGAGTGGCCTCTTCCGGTTAGCCGATTTGAAGTAAAATTCACTGAGACCTCCCAATTTATCAAAAAAGCTTAAATCTGAAGTTTCAGTTCGATTGGTTAAACCATCTGGGCTGTAGAGAGGACAAAGACAGACTGACAGACTGACAGACTGACAGACTGACAGACTGACAAACTGACAGACAGACAGACAGACACCATTTCGAAACCCACTTTTTCGGACTCAGGGGACCTTAAAACAAATAAATTACTAAAAATTTCAAGGTCCAAAATTTTCATGATTACTAAAATTTATTTTACTAGAGTAAAAGAAAGTAAAGCACAATCAATAGTTGCAAAATTAAGTTGGCACTTATATTTAAAATAAACCTGTAAATTTTATTTTTATTTACCGTTTATTGGTAATCAAAAGATCCATTAAAAAAGGTAATCAAAAGATCCATTAACTTTAAGTCGAACGAACGTTAATTGATTATAGAGACTGTTGGCTCAAGTGAGGAAAACAAGGAATAATTTTCAGTCGCAGTTATGTCTTTTTCTAGTTTCTTCTTGATTTTTATGAACATCGCAATGATACGTCGCAAGCTGTAAACACCAGCAGTAGCTCCTGTTTTCAAATCAAATTTAACCTTTTTAAAAAGAAATTTTATTTGCTGGCATGTTAAATTCAACCTTTTCTATCTGAAATTTGAACTAATAAAGGAATCTCGTGTGCCCGAACAACCGTGGGGCCACCTGCAGTATGTCAGCCTAGATTTTAGCTAAACACGTTTCCTTTTGCATGGATTACTTAAACGGGTTCAGCTAAATCGTATTTATTAAACCCTTGTCTGTCTAGGATGTTTTGATAAATTGCAATACAGACAAATCCACTTAAGTACGGATTAAATTGCTTATAAAAAAAATGATTTAAATCAGTGATTTCAAAAAATATTGGTTGACTTATATCTAATAAAAATCAATAATTTCAATCATTCCCATTATGGCCCCATGCAAGTATTTTATTAACAGGTTCCCTGCCGGTGTACCATTGGTAAGTCACGATGGAAAACACTCCCACTTGCCAGTGCACCACCGGTATACCGCACTAAATATTACAAGAAGCGGCCGGTGACCACCGGTAAACCAGCAGGTATTTGATTTTGTTTTGAGTTTTATTATTATTATTACTTATAATACGACTAATTATATAAAGGGAATTCCCCGAATAATAAACGAGCAGCTGCGTTATATTAACACAATATTGTGCATCAGTATTTATTCTATTTTTGATTGAAACACAAGTAAATTTGTAATACTGGTGAAAGTGAAAACGTTCTAATTTGATATAAAGGCGCAAGTGAGCGCAATATTTTAGTACATCCGATGTCTTAGAATGGCGTCTCCAGATTTATTTAGTTGTGATGATGAAGATAATGAAGATAAAGTGGCTAAGAGACATAGGTGGGTACAATATTTAATATATAAAACATATTTATATAGTGATAATAAAATTCATTAGATATTTTGGAGTTGGAGATATCATTGATTTGTTTGATAATGACGAAAGTGAATCAGATTATGACTGTGGTGATATAACGGATTCTGACGAATATATTCCGAGAAATTACACAGACTCCGAAACATCTGATTCTGAAAACATAACTGATCTTTCTGAAGATGAGATGGAAATTGAAGAAGCGGAAAATAATCAAAGCACTTCAAAAGTCACATTTTGGAAAAATAATGATGGTAGCACTCTAAAAACATTCATGATACATCCACAATCAACTTCAACAATTCCAGCTCAAAATTCACCTATATATTTTTATTTGTTTTAAATGCACAATTTTACATAGCAAGTCAGCAAAGTGTCACATTAAGTCAACAGTATGACAAGGATAAAATTGAAATAAAAAAGCTGTTGGGGCTAATTCTATTTATGGGTGTAGTACCATTACCAGAACTAAGTGACTACTGGAGCAAGGATTATGTTCTACGACAACCATTTGCAACAAAAATTATGAGCCGCAACAGATTTCAAATTTTAATCAGATTTATACATATTGCGGATAACAACGACTATGCCGCCAAGTTATCAAAAACACATAAAATTGACAAATTAAGAGATATTTGTATATTCCTATATAAGAAGCATTTAAGTGCAGGCAGCGACCTGGTAACAGATGAATCAATCATTGGCTTCCAAGGCCAAAAACTGTTCAAAATTACTAATACGAAATGGTACACCGTAATGGAGGAATTTCCACGCAGGTAGAACTTTGACCGTGGATAATTTCTACACTCCGTTGGAGCTGGCAACTTTTTGACTGGAAAGAGAGACTCATGTTCAAAGAATTCTTCGAAAAAATCGAAAAGGCTTACCACAATTTCCTAAATTGAAAATAGGTAAAACAATTTTGTAAATATTTTTAAATAAAATCATAAATACATATATTTGTAATGTTATAGGTGAAACTATTTGCAAAGAACTTGATGGAATTTTTGGAGGGAAATGGAGAGATAAGAGGGATGTTCATTTTCTTTCAACAAAACACGATGGCACGCTAGTTGATGTTATTTCAGGAAAGAGAAAAACAACAAAAAAAACCAATGTAATTCAAAGCTACAACAATAGCAAGGGGTTGATATCTCGGATCCACTAAAAAGCTCATTTAATCCTTTGAGAAAAACCATACGCTGGTATCACAAATTAGCAATAGAGCTACCCTTAAATATCAGTATGGTGAACTCATTTATTTTATTTAAAATACAAAACCCATTACGAAAACGGGTAACAATGGCTAAATATCGAGTTGAGCTTATAAAAGCTTTGACTCAATCTTCACTAATTTTCAATGAGGAATTCAATCATGAACTGAATAAAGAACTTGTTAACTCTACACATCGTCTTGTGGAAATAGACCAGAAATCCAAGAATGGGAAACTAACCAGAAAGCGATGCATGGTCTGTTACCAAGAAATTTCCCGGAATAGTGGACCAACACAGGCTCGAGATAAAACTAAACGAGTTAACACGTGTTGCAAGCTGTGTCCTAATAGCCCATACCTGTGCATAAAGAATTTTTTCCTAATTCATAAAGCTTTTATTGCAAAAAACGAATAAAGCGAAATAATTTATTTTATTATTTTGACTGCCCCATTTGACATAACTATTATTTTCCGAAATAAGTAATTTTCTTATAATTTCTAAAACAAACAAAAAAAAAATTTTTTTTTTTTTTAATTTCTTAATACCATGGTTTACCGGTGGTACACCGGCCGTTAAAACCCATATTTATCGTTGTGTACCGATGTTACATTCGCTGCTTTGATTAGATTTCAAAATGGTATACTGGGAGTACAGTGGCCAATGGGACTAATTTTCATCGTGGTATATCGGTAACCACTGGCCTTTTCAAATAATTTTGCGTGATACACTCGTGGTCACCGCCCGCTTGTTGTATTATTAAGTGTGGTATATCAGTGGTGCACTGGCAACTGGGAGTGTCTTCCATCGTGACATACCGGTGGTACACCGACAGGGAACCTGTTAAGAAAGAACATATAGCATTCTCATCAATAAGTTTGCTTAGTTTTAATAAGCTACAGAAAAATGAGACTACGTAACTTGTTAATTAAAATATTGTTACGTTTTTGGCTTTGTCAATTAAGGTTCGTATTACTGGATTGTGAATAATACAAAATCAATTTAATTTATCACCAACGAATTTATTTATTTCACAAAATTTATTACAACACAGTTTATCAATAATAATTCACAAAATCATTTTATATAAATTATTCTCAAATTTTACTGATCACTTTTACTTTATTTATCGCATTACAACACTTTTTAAATCACTTTTTAATTCCCTGCTCTCCTCTTCGTGCTCTTTCCACGGAAGATGGTGATCCGTGCCGCTTTCCTCCTGCTTCCAAACAATCTCGCGAGATGTGGCCAATCCTGTTACATATCCAACATCTTCGCTCGCTGTTTTTAGACCTTTGTCCCGACCGTTCGGCGTTTGTCCGCATAAAAGGTGGCGATCTCATCTTTCTCTGTATAACACTCCGACAGTCCATTGAGATGTGACCCAACTTGTCACATTTCCAACACCTAAGCCTGCCTCTTCCGCCTTTCGGTACCATTCGCTCCCTGATGCCGTTCTTGTCTGAGTTCATTTGGCGCCTAAATAATGACGATCTTGTAAAGTTCTGCACAGCCTCGATCGTCAACGCAAACGCAACGGTTTCCGCGAAGGTCGCTTTAGGTGACAACATCACCGCCCTGCGTGTTTCTGGATCTCGGATGCTGTCAATGAATTCGTCAATTTTAAGCCTTTCAATATAATCGGCCGATGTACTGGTATGCGCTAGATGTACTAATCGCTCGATTACCGATGAAAATTTCTGTAGCGATTCTCCTCCCTTTTGATAGCGGCTTTTCAATTCCATACGAAAGATTTCCCGCTTGTGGTCACTGCCGTACTTCCGATCCAGCGCCTTCATAATTTCGAGATAATTGTTGCGATCTTTTTCCGGAATTGTTTGTAAGGCCTCCGCTGCTTCACCTTTAAGGGCCACAATTAACGCTGCGACAAGATGTTCATCATTCCAACGGTTTTGATTAGCTGCCGTTTCAAATTGAAATTTGAAAATGCCGAAAGATGTTGTACCGTCGAAGTTTGGTGGTTTTAACTTAACTGATTGAATGGTTTGTACCACTTGTGTTGTTGTTCCACTTGCCTTGATATCAGTTAGCTCTTTCCCGAGACGTTGAACCTCCGCTTGTAATTTTTCTTCGACCTGCTGAACCTTCGTTTCAAATTTTTCGTCAACCTTTTGAATCTCCATTTGCAGCTTCTCCACTTCGCCGTTTATGTTAGTAGATAATTCGAGAAGTTTCTCGTCCATTCTCTTTTGACCATCTATAATTTGGTCTTTAATTTCCTCTCCTTGTTGTTTCATTTCTTGGTTTGACTGATTTTGTTGTTTCAACTGTCGTTTTATTTCTTCGTTTGACTGGTTTATAGTCTCCAACTGCCGCTCATTTGACTGCTCAATTTTCACCATTTGTCGTTCGTTTTGTTGTTTCATTAGACTCATCTGCCCCGTCATCTGGTTCATAGCAGCTATTAACTGCGACAAATCGAAACTTCCAGAATGTTCTTGTGTCTTTTTGACCAACGGTTGTTTATCTTCTGCTTTCTGCTCTACGGTTGCCGCATCCGTTACTTTCTCTCCAAAATCATGATGTTCCGCGTCCAGCCCTTTTTTCTCCATGGCATCACGTAGTCGCGCTTGTAAAGCTGCTTTACCACCATCAGTAGCCAAACCCCGTTTCTCAAGTTCGCTCTTTAATTCTGGAAATTTTAATTCGCTGAGAATCATTTTCTTTATCTTTTTATTCACAATCCCACCGCTGTCACCAAATTGTTACGTTTTTGCCTTGTCAATCAAGGTTCATATCACTGGATTGTGAATATTACAAACTCAATTCAATTTATCACCAACGAATTTATTTATTTCACAAAATTTATTACAACACAGTTTATCAATAAAAATTCACAAAATCACTTTATATAAATTATTCTTAAATTTTACTGATCACTTTTACTTTATTTATCGCACTACAACATTTTTTAAATCACTTTTTAATTCCTTTTAATCTTTACACTATCGCGTTCCAAATACTAATAATCCAATTCGATCTTGTTCGCCTTTTTATATACACAAACCAAGCTTCTCGAAAGTTCACGACTTTTCCAGTTGGAATAGCGTAGAAACATTACGTAACAATTTTTATCATGGAAATTCCATTTAGTACAGTAAACATTGAGCTATTAGTTTTACTTATTGTATTACACACTAGGTGTCACCGTCACAATATCGTATTGTGACGGTGACATCTAGGGTGTGATAGAATAAGTTAAATGAATACTTCAATGTTTTTACTGTACTAAAAATGTTCTAAATGTTTCTACGCTATTCTAACTGGAAAGTCATGAACTTTCGAGAAGTTTAGTTTGTGTATATAAAAAGGCGAACAAGATCGAATTGGATTATTAGAATTTGGAACGCGATAGTGTAAACTTGTAAGATTATTAGTAGTATTTGGTAAGCGACAGTGTAAAGATTAAAAAGGAATTAAAAAGTGTTTTAATGGAAATCAAAATTATAAGTGTACAGTAAAATTAGAGAATAATTTATATAAAGTGATTTTGTGAATTTTTATTAATAAACTGTATTGAAATTGTGTTGTAATAATTCTTGTGTTAACTACAATAAATAAATTCGTTGGTGATAAATTGAATTAATTTTGTATTATTCACAATCCAGTGATACGAACCTTGATTGACTAGATAAAAACGTAACAGTATAGGCCTTTAGGGAAATCGAGCAAAACTAAAACGAAATTTTCCCTTCAAAATGGATTAAAAAGACTAGATGGCGTTAAATCCCTGATAATATTATTTTATTTCGTTTTCGAGTATATTTTTAAACTGTTTAGGCAGGATACTTACAGGGCTAAGATCATTTAAGACAATCAGTTATATTTTTCATCAATATTATAATTTATCAAGTAAAATTATCAGTTTTCCAAGCTATTATCAGCTAAAGCGTAGACCACTGCAGGACCTAACATACGGATAAGAGAAACTGAAATATTCATACAAAAATGCGATAGCATTTCAAATTGGTTTTCGCTATCTACGCGCCATCCCAACTCCATTAGCCAAAACCAAATGTCGGTAACAAAGTCACTGTTTAACGTTTTTATTGATTTCCTCGGTGTTAAAAAAAACAAACAAAAATAATTCATTTTCTATTTATCCCAAATAAATTGATATTATAATTTATTTATGTGCATCGCTGTCAAAAAACGACTGCAGACAGCAAGTTTCTAGAAATGGCAGTGTTTTTTAAAAAAAAAAAATTTTATATCGTAACAAAAATGTAAACAAAAACAACCAACTCGAATAAAACTGACAACTAGAGATAAATTACAGAATAAAATTAATTTTATTTTTTATTAATTACCGAAAATTCAAAATTCTTAAAACACGTCCACGAACCATTTTACGCAAAATGATCATTGTTTGACCGGCTGTGTGACAACATACTGTTGAAAGTAAAGGCTTTCCACACCAAGTTCGTCCACTTCTTGTACCAAAAAGTCGGGCAGCAATTTGAGTACAAATACCAGATGATTTATTTTTAAAAGACAATTTAAGCATTTCTGACGGCTATTTTGGCGTACACCGCTTATAACAAATTGTAAACATCTGCACTTCACAAAAAATGTAACCTGATTGGGAAATGCTAAGAAATATGAAAATAGTGCCGCCGTTTAATCGTCCACTTAATTACTGAACATTGCATAAAAATTCATAATTATATTTGTAACCTATTCAGTTAGAATTCTAATGCCCGGTTTCACACAAAAATATCCAACCCTTAGTTAAATAATATTTCCTCCCTTTCATATTTTATAAAATTACGTTTTGTTTTATAATACAAATTCTATGCAAGTTGATTATATTTTATGTTTACATAGAAATATTTAGCCTTCAGCTAAATATTTAGCTCGAAGAAATTAGGCAGTTAAATATTTAGCTCTCCAGTTAAAATGTCCATGTAAAAAAGGAAATAAAATTGGCATGCGTTGAATTTGTGTTATGAAATAAATCGCAATTTAATAAAAGAAGAAAGGGAGGAAACATTATTTAACTAGAGATTACTTCTCTTTTTGTGAAATCGGGCATGAGTAGTGTTATATAATTTTTTTGTTGTTAATAAAATTGTGGTTCTTTCTTCAATTCAAAATAATCGAATGTTTATTTTATTTTTCTAAACCTCCTTACATTTTTATATAATTTGGTTACGTTTCGTTGTTAAGTTGCAGTATTCGGAATAACCCCATACATATACCACAACTCTCCCCTAAAATTACAAATCCAATCTTTTTGGAGCTGTCCTTGATCTGTTAAGCACCGCTGTACGTTCTACATGACTTGCTGTTGTATTATTGTGATTTGACAAAAATGACCTAATTATAATTAGGTCATTACATGTTGACGTGGAGCAGTTATCTGTACATGAATCATAATTGTCCGCATCATCAGGACGATTATTTTTTTTTTTGATACTAACATCCGTGTTTTTTAGATACAGAATAATTTGATTTACATGCCGTACATTTAACATTTTACAAAGATACATTCTTTTGCCCAAAATTTTAATAATGGAAGATTGTGTCTCCTTTTCGGTTTGTGTTCGAATTATAATCGCGAATCATCACTGAATCATTTACCTCAAAGTTCACAACCCTGTTAGCTTTGAAATTTTTCACTTGTTTTTCCTTTTTTTTATCAATATTTTTGTTAACCTTATTTTTGGATTTATCCATTGTGTTACTTATCGATGACGGATTTATTAAATCAAACCGAGATTTTATCTGACGACCCAGCGAAGGTAATCGCCGGTTTGTTGTACAATGTCTCGCAAGACGATAGTCCAATAAATACCTATTTATAGCTATGTCGACATTTTTAACATATTTATTTAATTTGACATGATTTAATGCTGCCTTCAAACCATTTTTAAAACTACGAACAGAATTCTGTGAATTTTGAAAAATCCCCTTGGAGAATTGCAGTGTATACCTCTGACAACATATTATCGGTTGTTGTTTATTTCGCGACTAGATAAAAATTAAAATTACCATGTTCTTGTCTAATTTATGTAATTTTCTTCGTCTGTTCCGATTTAAGAGTCAGAAACATCATTGGCAGTTGCGAAAAACATCACCTTCATTGTTACAACCTTTAACATATTATTCTAGTCTATAATTGAAAGCTGATCAGGTAATATACCATCCTTGAATACGGCTTCCAGCCGAGATTCACCAAATAGTGATAGAATTTTAAAACTGAAAAAATCATAGCTCTACCTTCTTTCTCTATAACACTATAATTTTGTTCTTATTTTGATAAAGTACGAGAAAGCTACTGGTCTTTCTACTCCATCTTAACATAAACGTGGTATCACCCCCGCTATACCATCACTCGAGGCATCGGTGGTGAGAATTATAGGTAATGATGGATTGACCTGTGATAAAACAACCTCTTTCACACACGGCTTCTTGTAATCGACTCAGAACTTGGTCTAAATTTTTCAAATAATCGCTTGTATTCTTCCCGGTGACCACAGTGTGATCCAGGAAATTTACAACGCATGTTCCGCAGCTTCCATATCTAATTTTGAAAATTTGTTTCCACCCTGCAAAGCATTAAACACTTCATATATACACGGTAACGGATACATACGGCTTTTGAACTGGAACTAGTGGAGTTCCCCAATCATTAGTAACAATTGAGGTTATCACCCCCATCCGTTCCCATCGTTCAATTTCCTGCTCCACCCTTTCTTTGAAAGCATTTGGAATTTGCCGTGACTTAATAAACTTGTTTGAACTTAAATTTGCCTAATTTGCCATCAAACAGAATTTCGAAATTCGATAAATAATACTTGACTCAGTGATGTCTGTGCAATAATCTTATTTATGTGTGCAAATAAAATCTTAAATGTTTCTATAAAAGCCCGCCCGACATGGTACGTTATTTTTTTCATCGACTACGAACATTTTAAATTGTGTAGTTATCTTACCATATTTAACTGTAGGCGTGAACGTCCCGATTACTCTAATATTGTTCCCCTAAATATGCGCCCAATTTTACAGCTGATTCCATGAGTTCTATCTTTTGGAATTTTTCCATGTATAAATCTTATGGAATTAAAGACACCTTGCTCCACTATCCAATAAAAATTTAAAATTTACTTCTTATACTTTATATATTTTTGTTAAGTTTCGTTGTTAGGGTGTAGTATTCGGAATAACCCCCCGTACATACACCATAATATTTATATTTCGTTTTAACTTACATCGATGACATTTACGCAAACTGAGAGCTACATGTAATTACCAATTCGAACAGATCAAAAGCTTCAGTTTGCCATATTCTGCACTTGGCCGTCTCAAAGATGTTCCTTTAAATAGTTTGATCTACGACAAGAGAAAAAAAATCAACTCGTAGGGGGACTCGCCTCCCGAGAGGTCCTAGTTTAGTTGGTAGATTTTATAAATCCGGAGATGGTTTTATCAGCGCTTTGTAGATGTCTAATTTTGGTTTGTGCAATATATGAAAACAGTTGAACACTTTGATGTTGGCATAAAATGCTCGGTAGTAAAATGCACCTGCTGCGATCCTACATGAAATGTCAACAACAACAAATTTGCGCCCTTTGATCAAAAATGTGTTCTGTAATAGCCCGCTGGAAGTCTGTGAATAGACCATGTACAGAGATTTACTTTTCAGGGATTGTCCGATATCTCAGAATTTGTGTCAGTAGCGACAAAAATGAACAAATTTTCAGACAAAGTTTCATATAATAGTTGAAATTTGGTTTGAGTGAGAATTTCGATTAGGGATTAATTTGGGGTCAAGTTTAGAGTTTAGTAGGAGGTTACATTAACCTAAATTCATACACGCATGTAGCTTTCGAATCATGTTTATTTTGGGATTGGGTTTCGTCATTAAGTGTGGAGTTGAGCAGAGGGTGAGATTTGGTTCGAACTAAGTTTAGTTGAAGTTGGGTTAGGGAATTATTTGAGTGTAGATTTGGAGTCAGGTTAAGGGTTGATTTCTAAATTGATTTGGGGTTCATTTAGTGATTGGGTTGAGCGTTGGGTTGGCGGTTAAGAATGTGTTGCGACTGAGTTGTAGGTTCGCTTAAGAAGTTCAGTTAGTAATTGATTGTGAGTTGAATAAACTTTCAAGACTGAAGTTCTGATCACCTCATGAGGTTTACATTATAACGTCTAGGCACAAAACTATAAATAATTGGGTTTCACACGTAATTTGGTGCAGAAAGTTTAAGCACTTGATTTTACATTTATTTTGTATAAAATTTTGTCACAATTTTTATTACGATTCCACTTAATAATTTAATTATTAAAACAAGTGAAATATTTATCATCACCGATTTGTGTATATTTATTCACTGTTGTGTGTAACAAAAGGAAAGGCAAAGTAATAAACTGTATACCAATAAAGAATTTGGAATCGATGAACATAAAAAACGGAGAAAAATAATAAAATGAATTATTTTGTTCGACTTATTAATGCACTGCAGTATATTTTAATAAAATGAATTTTGTGTTGTGTTGCTTACTGGTTGAATATGTGCGTTCTTTTATTTTTTTGTTAAGTTCGCGTCCGAACTGACTTGTAGTGATGAGTGAAAGTAAAAATAAGTGAATGAATGTCTGAATGTAATGTATATGAGTTAATAAATGAGTAATGAGTATTTGGCGAATTTTTATTGTGAGTCGCTACAGTACTCCTCCGCGAGTGATTTCCCCTCCCAAGGAAATAATGGAATGGGTTTAGGCAATATGGATGCATTTGTATGGTCGATGGCTTGATATTTGATTAGCCGAACTTAGCATTCCGTAAGCAGGTTTGAGTCGATCGATTCAAATGTTAAAATTGCTTCCATTAATCGATGCGATAAAATGTTTTCTAACATTTGTCAAGCGATTTCGGAACAAAAACATCATCTTGTTTGGATTGATGGGTTGATTTGAGTACAAGGTTCTGCATGGTTTGTCGCAATTGGTCGATGACTGCGTCGGTAGTTGGGTGTGGTGAAGAAGGATTTTCGATGAAGAACTCACCGGGCAGCTTGATTGTTTGGCCGTTAACCAGTTCAGCTGGTGAGCACTTCAGATCTTTACTCAGATTCCAAGTAAAACGATTGGAATTTCCGAATTAATTGTATTGCTTCGGGCTATTAGTGCGGCTTTCAGTTGCAGACGTTGTTCGTATCCGATGTGAACCAAGGAGTTTTGTTAACTCGGTGTAAAGCTTGGACTCAAATTGCGTTCCTGATCAGTTGTGATATGAAGGGGCACGCCGAATCGAGATACGTACTTGTTGACAAAAGTGGTGGCAATGGTTGCAGCTAACATATTGGTCATGCAGTATGCTTCGGACTAACGAGTGAAGCGGTCAACACAGGTGAGTAAGTATGAATATCCATTAGACGGAGGAAGTGGTCCTACGATGTCTATATGGATATGCTCGAACCGACCAGGCGGAATTTCGAAATGTCCATGAGGTGATTTAGTGTCCCGTTGGACTTTGGCACATTGGTAGCATAAACAAAACTGAGCCCATCGGTTTATCGGCGAGCAGTAACCAATTTACGAGTGGCACGGACACTAGGATGTGAAATGTTGTTTAGTGTATCGAAAATGGTTCGACGTAGAGATTCTGCGATGTACGGGCGGTTGTACCCGATTGATGTTTCGCAGATGATTTCGAGGCCAGGTAGTTTCAAAAGCTTTAGTTTCATTGATGAACTAGTGTGACATTCGGAACCAGAAAATAAATTCTGAAGTTCTAGGTCGTCTTTTTGTGTGATTGCGATTTTTTGTAAGTTGATGTGAGTCTCGATTGCGGCCGTTTCGTTGTCAGTTGTGCGGGATAGTGTGTCTGCAAATGTCCATGGTAAATTGGCTAATATAATCCATGTGGCGAATTCCCGATCAAATGCTGAATATTTCTTTCCAGCATCCGAGAGTTTCTTGGAAAAGAATCCCAATGGTCAGACGGGGCAAACTCACAATCCACAGAATAAACCATTATGAAATTATCCCGACTGTGCACCTCGAAAAAAAACCAGGTACCAATCGGCTAAATACGACATCACAGTAGTTTTTGTGAAATTTTGGGCGTTTTAAAATTGTTCAAGTATGCTGCCGGCCCTAATGTTTTATTAGTTTAATTTACATATTTGACGCCGGTCAAGTTGTAATTTTTATATGTTTTTATAATTTTTTTTATAATTTTTTTATACATTTTTTTATTTTAATTTTGTCTAATTCAACTTTCACGATGAAACCTAAAAAACCCGCTGATAATAAAAAGGTCGCTACGCGCAAAACACCTGGTGAAAAACCAGCTGGGTAAATGTTAAAACCACATCCTTGATTTTTCATTTCACATCATTCTTCCAATATCTTTATCTATATATAGGAAAAGTAAAAAGGGCCATCCAAAAAAACAGGCCAAATTGACTGACAAAGAGAAAGCTGAGTATGTTATTATCATCATACATTTTTATTACACAGTATTGGCTAAATAATTGCCTTTACAGATTAGAATTGAGGAAACAACAAAAACTTCAAGAAGAACGTGAATACAAGGATAACGAAAAATATTATAAATATATTGCCGCATT
Source organism: Tipula vernalis (assembly GCA_958295665.1). NCBI lineage: Eukaryota > Metazoa > Arthropoda > Insecta > Diptera > Tipulidae > Tipula > Tipula vernalis. The sequence goes on from OY282558.1 coordinate 188,278,575, forward strand.
GAAAGAACAAAATATTCGAGATGCACTTCTATCTGATCCAATAAAAACAATCGTTTCGATGCGCCGTGCCCACAAAATAATGAAGCAAAATAAATTGGAAGCAAAAAGATGGAACGAATATCTAAGCTGCTCAACCCTTCCGAATGTAAAAGATTCGCCTGGCGTTCGAGCTTTCATTTATATGTGGCAAAATGAGATTAAAGAAGATTTAAAGAATCATATTTCGTGGGTCTTGCGGGTCAACGAAAAAAGTTTCTTAACCCAGGACATTTACAAGGAAAATGTTTGTTTTTGGAAATTATACAATCAACAACCAGTCGTAGGTGAACATTACGTACCTCGTGTTGAACAGTGTCATACTCTTTTAAATGAAATAGAGCTTGAGCTTCGTGAAATTACCGAACCAGAACTACTAGCTGTAATTAACTAATTGGATAGTATCAAAAACTAGAAAGAATATAAATACTTCTTGTCCTGCGGATATTTGCTTTGTATGACATAGGGAGCCTTTATATTCGTTCTAGTTTTTGATACTATCGATATTGTAGTAATTATGTTCGTTTTCAGATCAAAAAAGAACTTCGCTCCCAATTGGAGAATGTTCTAGACACATTCACCATCCGAATTCTATCGAATGTGGAACGGGACATGACTCGGATTGATGCTTTTATTGCGAACCACAATTTCAAATCGGCATATTTCTCTTTGTCACTATGGTCCACCCGACCGGTACCGCAGCCATCTAAAATCTGGATGACAAAGGATGACGTGATTGATTTAGATTTTTCCGAGATAAACGCTAAAATTATTTTGCCAAATCAGTACAAAACCGACGGTTTTTCATTTCGAGGCCTAAAGCTGCAATATGATCATTTAAGTGATACCGCACGAAGCGCTAAACTTAATGTTAGATTTCCGCCCACACCAGATTTGCGTACAGCCAACGAAATAGAGTGGAAAAAGCGGGAAGAAATTATGCATACAAAATTAGATGAAATGAGAGAGGAAAGAGCAAAATGGGAGAAAAAGGAAATGGAAAAGAGTGAAGAGAAAAAAGTGAAGCCACTTAAACCGAACCGTGTTCCAGCACCAAATACTAAAAGTAAAATAAAAGGCCCCACATTAGTTACTGAATCGACAGTTGTAGATGTAACCGAAGACTACTTAAAGTACGAAGAAGCCCTGTTTACACAACAAAGGAGTGATATGTGTGCAGAATCTCTATATCTTACCGACGGTGAAATTAACTTACGTGAATTCCGTTTGTTTGGGGGTATTTACGCTTTCCACTATTTGAAACGACCTCCGCAATATACTCAACTTAAATATCAGTTCCTTTATAACATTGATAATCGCCAAATATTGGAGCCCGCCGAATTTATTACAACCGGTGACAATGACTTGATTGAACTTCATCTAAAATTAAGTGGAAATGTAAGCTGGTGGGTTACCCCTATCGCTTGCTATTGGCAGCCGTGGGAAGAAAGCGACGAATTTCAAGCGCTGTCACCTGAATTACAAGATTTTCATAAAAACTATGATAAGTACGTTAAAAAGTTGGAAAACCTTTTATTTACGCAGAAAAGACCCAAGAATAATTTCAATCTAGTAAAATGTTTTAATGATTTCTACCTTGATGTGTTACCGTTAGGTATTGATTTACACAAACTAATGCAAGATTATATTGTGCCGCGAATGCCAATTACATTGAAATTTAAAGTTGAATTGGATGCTGAAATGGAGGTTTTACGAAAAGAGGCACTTCAATTGAAGGAGATCGAAATGGATAGGAATGAAACAAATCAGAAACGGCGTGCTTTATTTGATGCTGAAATGAAAGATCATTTAGCAAAAATTCGTGCCGACATTGATGATGCGTTGGTTAAAATGCGAGATGAATTCAATAAACTGTATGTAGCTGAACGAGAGCGATTGATTAATCTTGGCGAAAATGAATTAATGATTGACAAATTTTTGAAACATAAAAGGGAAGTAGACGAGGTAAAAATGCGAGATTTTGATATGGATGCAATGTCAGAATACCATGACTATGTCGAAAGCCAGTTTAAAGAACGCATACTAGCGGTGGAATCGAAATATGAAGCCACGATTGCTCCAACACACAGTAATGTCATAAAGGAAGAGCCGGTCGAGTTGTTTCTAACCAAATCGCGTCAGCTGCCCTTACAATTGATTAATGGGGACGCAGTTAATAACTTTGATGTTCCAAACACAGAAGATTCTCCTGGTTATGATGGACAGCTTTCCGACAATATGTTGCTATCAACGTTTCTTCGCTATTTAAAATTTTTGTATGAAAAAGATATACCGCATTTCACCGGAACACACAAGGTTGAGGTAGTAGAGGAAATACCAATTAAGACGATTTTAGATACGCCGGTTTCATCTGACACAAAACATAAAAACGCGCAAGACAAAAGGCCAACCTCAAAAACGAAACGCTCAAGTGATGGTTCGAAAAAAAAAGAAGCTCCTACTCCAAATACAACCCCAACATCTGGAAATGTACACACAAAAAAGCAAAAATATAATTTAGAAGAACCTGAAAAACCACCACAAGCGGAAGTGGCACAAAAGGCTTCGCTTCCTTCTGCTCACATAAAAGGAAATCTTTTGCAGTCGGTACCAACTCCAAATACAACCCCAACATCTTCAAATGTACACACAAAAAAGCAAAAATATCATTTAGAAGAACCTGAAAAACAATCACAAGCGGAAGTGGTACAAAAGGCTTCGATTCCTTCTGTTCACATAAAAGGAAATATATTGCAGTTGGTACCACATTTTCCCGGGAAATGGATACGATCTGGTATAACCCTGACCGCTTATAATGCTGAGCTAAATGAAGCAAAATGCCAAATATCCCGTTTTGGAACATTTGGATTTGCGATGCCCCTTTACTGCAATTTTCCTTATCAATATTGGGAAATATTTCCAAACTCACACAAAAAGCATTCCGTCCTATTAAAGGTTATTGGAAATTATTTTGAAGTTAAAATTGAAATAACCGATGAAGGATATTTAATTGAACGAATTGAGCCGAATACTATAAATTTTATTAGGAATAGAACCGCAGCCGCGCTACAATATCATGATTTGAAAGATTTCTTACTCAATTCTGGCATTAATATATTTCCACAGCGTGACGCCCAAATCTATATCGATGGTATTACCGAGAAACACCGATCAATGGAAGATCACGCTTACTATTGTATTGCCCAATTTACACTTTCGCACTATTTTCGTAAATCTGATTTTAATCGATCGTCAAATTATCGCATTGGCCTAGTTGAATTTTATGAAGTACGGGATAATGTGAGTATACCAGATGAATTTACACAAATTATGATCACACCGGAAAGGTGTAATTTTGTAGTTGCATCCGAGGTAACTACCAAAACTGGTTATAAATATATAGATTATAAAATGGTGCCTACAGAGCAGGAATTTCATCCCGACATATATAATATGCTTATGGGCAATTGTAATGAACAGTCAAAGAAATATCATCAACAAATGAGAAATGTGCATCGTTTTAATGTGGCGCGTTTGCTTTGCGCCATACGACCATTGAGTTTTACATAAATGGGGGGGGGGATGAAAGGGTTTCAGTAAAATACATAAGTTTCATTTATAGTTTGCTGTTTTAATTTCTCTGGGCTTCGTTTGAGTATTGTACAGTGTTAGATGTATAAATTCTAATTTTTAGGAAATGCGAAAAATTGTTTAACGCGCCGTTTTTCCGAATAAATAATTTAATTAGGAGTGGAAAAATTTCGCCAACACGTTAAATTAAATTAAATTGAAAAAATCTGTTAGTTTTTGATTTAATTAATTTATTCGTAATATTTAAACCTGCGAAAATTTGTATCTGATTTTATGAAATCTCCTTTTTGTATAGCAACGCTTTTATTTTGTACAAAATTGTATTTCATTAGAATTATGTGAACTCGCAAAGTATTCTTAATATAAGCTAAATTAGATTTTGTGTTTTTTATGAAGATAACGATTTTTTTATGATAACTTAATTTAAAAAAAAAAATTAAATTAACGAATTCTGATTTGTATCGTTCGTGGGATATAAAATAAATATTGCGTGGTTGGAATGTGGTGGTTCAAGCGAGGTTAACGAAAAATTAATGAAAACATCTACAGCACTACGGTTATATATTGTAACTTCTTTTGTAAGTACTTTACTACCGTGAATGGAAGACCGATATTAAAAAAAAATATTTATTTTAAACCCCCTTCAGCATTCGATGTTCTGTGTTGTATCCCATCTACAATTTTTTCAATAGGTTTGGTATGTATAAAGTAAGGCAGCTTCTGATACATTAGTCTAAGTGCTGGTCCGTTAAAGTGTTGCGATATTTACATTTTATTATTTTCATTTGAAAAAAATAAGATTCGCATAAGTACGTAGATCCAAAACAAGAATGTAAGCATTCCGCACATGAAAGTTATGATATGTTTCTTTTGGGACATATTACCAAAAATGTTCGGCTGAAAGTCCCGATTTAGGTATTAAATCGTTTGGAATGTTAATCCAAACGATCACGACAAGTTCAATATTCATTTGAAATAGCAATCTAAGTTTCTTTGCTGTTGCTTCTACTTATATTATCAAATGGATAGTTCATAAATAAAACAATCCCTTCCAATTTTTGGAAGCCGTTTAAATATTTTTCAGACTCTTAATATTTTTCATTTCACAAACATAGCCGCGTGGAACGTAATTTTATAAAGTGGTTCTGTAAAATCCATTGATTAGAAATTGAGTGCAACTCGTAAACACATTATATACTATATATTCGGTAAATCAGTGAAAGTGATTCAGTATTCAGATAATTGGTAATATCAAGGCAGTGCTTACTCGGCTAAAAGATAACTTTATGGATAAAATAAATGCATCAACAACCATTCAGGCCATCAATGTATGCCTGGAGTTCCTGGAAAAGCACTACGTCGAATTTGGTGATATAGAAAACCAGAGAAATTACAGATTGAAGCAAGGCAGAGGGATTAAATTCAAACCAATTTCAAAGCACCCTAAATAAAACATTAACTCGTCAACAACAATAATATTTTGATCATTTGAATCAAACTGGCCCAACAACATCCACGTGCGACTTTCACCAAGGATAGATATTCCCCATTCAGTGGAGGATATTCCGAATTCACGTCGCTCAAGGATTTATTTGAGGTAAGCATCCATAATTATCATTCACTAACAAATGTACACAAGTTTCAATATTTACATATGATCTCATTAAGCACATTACCGCTTCAGATACCAAATACAAAAATGCTGGGATTAAGGTAAAGAACGATATAATCGTATGGGCCACATCATATCGTCCTTAATCTTTAAGTTCTTATAAATACCATTAAGTTCTTATATACTTAGAATGGCGCGACCCATGGCTTATTCACCTGTTAATGGACAAAATGGACACTGACACCAAGTAATCATGGTTATTGCACATTGGATGCAAGAGCTATCCGACATTCGATGAGTTCCTCACATTTTTAATAGCAAGCATGCGATCAAAGTTTGAAGAGAATCACTTGCAATAAACCAAGGTCCACACTGCAGTCATATGGCATGACGTCAACATAAGCTCAACCATACATGGTCACACTGAAGAAATACAGTGCTTGTACGGAGGATTCTTCCATATCACAAGCTGAGGAATTGTCAATTTCAACGGATTCCGCAATTACGAATCATAATTTGTCAGGTACTGTTTCAAACCATAGTTTGTTATCAAATATCACTCAAGGTAATGGTTTCAATCAAGCATGCTATGGGATTCACTCATAAGTTTAGAGCACTACTGGACTCAGAATCGCAATGCTCTTTAATATCAGAGTTATGCGTCAGGCAGCTGCGATTCAAACGAACACACGCCCGAATATTTGTTGGATTGATCACTAATATCATAATTCGATTAATTCACATAAAGTCCTAACATTAATTTTAGACAGATTAACATCATTGCCCCTGTAGATCGAGGAAATTTGAAGTTCATTTTTGGATTAGAACTAGCTGGTCCCTTATTTGATCAACCGTAAAAAACCCTTAAAGGAGTCACTCGTCGAAACAAAAAACCATATTTGGATGGGTGATAGCTGGACAAACAATGATTAGTGAGAACGCTACCTATAGAAGCCGACAAAACATTGAGAGGAATTTTTAAACTTGAGGAAGTTCAAACGCAAAAGGATGGTAGATATGTTGTACGGCTCCCATTCAAAAAGGACGAGATATCTCTAGGAAATTCAATGCACAAGGCATATCAACCAATTCTGGCATTGGAACGTCGGTTCATTAAGGATAATAAATTGGAGGAGAAGTACAGTTTATTCATGAATACCTACCAATCCCTTGGACAGATGAAACTTTTATTAACTACAGATAGGTTATTAGATGATAACCGCACGTTTAACCTTCCATATTATGCTGTTTTTAAAAAAAAGTTAAGCAATAGTAGTGGTAGTTTTCGATGGCTCCAGTAAGAGTTCAAGTGGTATTTCACTAAACGAAAGGTTAGTAGTCGGCCCGATCATTCAACCGACGCTCTAAGAAATTCTCATCCGTTTTCGAAACAATAAAATTGCTCTAGTCGCTACCATTGAGAAAATGTAACGGCAGGTTTTAGCGAATTCCGACGATACCAATTATCAGAGAACCTTGTGGAGAGAAGATTCTAGTGAACCCCTGGAACATTCTGTTTTAACCACGGTTACCTACGGAACTTCTGCATCACCATTTTTAGCTGCTAGAACCTTACAGCAGTTAGAACAAGATGAAAGTTTGCACTATCCGGAAGCAGCTCCAATGGTGTTGCGAGACCTTTACGTCGATGATCTGCTCACTGGTGCCAAAAATCGATTGGAAGCGATTGATTTAAAAATAAAATTAGTAAATATGTTGGCGTCAGAAGGTTCCTAATTGCGAAAATGGAAATCCAATATTCAAGAACTTTGTGATATAACCGATAAACGTTTTTCTGCAGTGTCTTTTGATGATGAATTAGATTCAATAAAAATATTGGGACTGCACTGGCTTCTGAATAAAGATTATTTTACGTCTAAGGTTAATGTTGACAGTGACAGTTAACGCTACAAAAAAAACTTTACTTCCCGAGCATCGCGGATTTTTGACCCTCTGGAATTGGAATTTATACAAATGAGCAAGCTTACGGAACAGCAATATATTGTCGCAGTCAAGACGATATAAAGAACGTATAATTGCGGTTGATCACCGCTAAAATAGAGGTACCAACAGTAAGAACAGTATCTCTACCAAGGCTAGAGTTGTGTGGAGCACATCTGCTGACAAAATTAATAAGTCGATTAAATCTGATGGATATATATGAACCATTACAATTTTATGCATTGACAGACTCATCGGTGGTTTTAGCATGGCTCTCAACACATCTAAGCAAATGGAAGGCGTTTATTGCTAATGACAGCTCAGAAATACTTGCTATTATTTCACGTGAACACTGGAATCATGTTCCATCTAAGGACAATCCTGCAGATTGCGCAACTCGAGGACAGTCTCCGGCTGATCCAGTTAAGTTTGATTTTTGGTGGTATGGACTAAAATGGATGAAACAACGCCGTGAAGCCTGGCTAAAACGTGACAAGCTGCTAGTTTGTAAGCCTAACAATACGGCCGTTTCCCAACAAATCAAACTAACGCTTATTTTCATATTTTTAATGAACAAGATTCCAAGTTGGTGTACGATTCGGCGGGTAGTGGTCTTTGTCAAAGATTCATAAATAACTGCAAGGCCAACAAATATGAGACAATCATTAAACGACAAGGTTTCTAACTAGCAACGAAATAAAAGAAGCTGGGAACAAATTATTGATTTGGGCACAAGAGGAAACATTTGGAATCCAAATAAACACTTTATTGATGCAAAAGGCACTATCATCAAAAGACACGTTGATTTATTTGGCCCCTTTTATTGATCCACCTGGGATCACGCGAGTTTTTGTTATCCCTTAACCTGAGTAAAATGATTGGCAACTATTACCACTTTAACGTTATTCGGCAAAGGTTTTGGATCTTGGGTGCACATAGCACAGCTCGCCAAATTGTACATAAATGCTTAATTTGTTTCCGGTAGTCTGCAAAAATAAGTATACAGCTAATGTGTAATTTACCACCATCGAGAGTTACAGCCAGGAGAGCTTTATACCGGGTCGGAGTACTCACCACAAAAAGAGGAACAGGTGTAAGGCATGTCAAGGGTTATATCTCAGTATTCGTCGGTCTAGCTATTGAATTTGGAAGTAGTATCGAATCTTATAAGCCTAAAATTATTTTTACTAAGTTACCTTCTAATTTTTGACCGAAACTGTTTTCTTTATTTTTCACTGAACTGCCTTTGACTGCGACCCTGGAGCCAACGTACAGGCTTAGGAAGGCATTTCAGCCAAAAAGCAAACGAACCGAAAGACATTCCAGTGAAAAATGTGTGCCTCAAATACCTTTCAAGACGGTTGCTCAGTCCAAATACACAAAGGGCATTTCAGTCAAATGATTTTTTGACTGAAATTCATTTTTAAACGATATGTGCAAGTTTATGATTGAAACGCCTTTCGTTTTATGACTAAAATGTTTTTGACTGCGGTATTTCCAGAGCCGCCTCAAGCATGATCAGTATTTTCCTAATATCTCTTAAAGCCACTTTCATGAGTTTTTATTTAGAAGGCTTTTACTATGTATACCTATTTTACTATTTCTCAAAACGGGTTGATGAAGCGGTTATCAAAAGCAGCTACGAGCAATAACATTTTCAAGGCGCAAATTGTACACTAAGTGAAGAAACTGCCAAATATTCTAATGTAACGATGTGCCTACAAATTGCAAGAGACAAGGGGTATTAAATGATCCGTAATTGATAAGCGTTACTTAACATAACAAATTCGATGGAATTTCCTCTCGATATAACTTGAATGCCTTCCCGATAAAACTTGAAGCACGCACATGCAATTATGCACCACTAAGTACATGGGAGAGGATTAACATAGATCCTATTTGGTTCGAGACAGATCAAGGCATATTGAGTGAAATGTGAGGGATTGGAGAGAAATTCGAACATATCATGAAGTAGTTCAACGTCAACCAAAACCATACCCAGCTCTCACAAATTTGCCATATCATTTAGGTGTGAACTAAGTATATCAGTAATCTGAATACCGCAAAAAGCATCTACATAAATTTTAATTAAAAACTAAAAATTCCATGATAAAATTCGTCTTCATAAATATTTCAATTACCCACTTTATATGATACTAATGTGGCTTTTGTTTACCCCATTTAGTTTACCTATATTTATGTTTAAAGCAAAACTTATGCTGGAACTAAATGGTGTAGTGTGTGTATATACGTGACAGAAACTAATAAATTTATATAAAAGATTTTTTTTTTTTTAATTTAAATATTTTCATTTTGATTTAATATCCGAAATATTTTCTAAAGTACATAATATTCATTCCTATTAAAATCAAACTCAGTTTACTACCCGTATAAATAAAAACTCGTTTATGTATGAGAAAAGGAATAAAGAGAAATTATGCAATCAATAAAATATTATGTATTTCCACCTTGCGGTGAAATAAAAAATACTTTACCGATTTTCACGTATTTTATTACCGTTTTCATTACGTTTTCACCTACGTACATTTATTGAAAGTGTAAAACGTATATGATGAAATTGGATTAAAATTAGTTATGTGGTAGATTTTTATTGACTGAGTGAAATGGTTCTACAGATATTCGGTATAATGTATACATACATACGTACATATATCTCTAAAAATGTAATTCCAAAGAATCAGTAAAATCCAATTAAAGTCATAGCAATAAAATTGATATGGTTTAGTTGATTTCGCACACAATCATATATCGTAAACTATAGATCTGGGAATTCAAAACACTTTTATATGATTTCAAGTAATTTTGCGAATACATTTTTATTTTTCCCCACTGTAACGAAGTTATATTGGGTAAGTATGTATGTTGTTTCAGATTTTGACATTTCTCGTCGAATTAGTTTACTAAGACCCCAAAACATCGATTCAAAATATGTCGCGTCCATCTTTAAGCCCTGGCAGTCACAAATATTGATATTTTTGGTCGAATTTTTTTTTGAAATATAGGTTTTAGTAATAAACAGTATATGTTAACTTTTGGTTCTAGAATAGAAAGAGTTGCAGTGGAAGAGAAAACTACAAAATTTTCTCCAAAACGGTACCTATTAGTTTTTGTATTTTAAGGATTTTGAATGCAACAATTCATTATCTGCCTGTCTACAAAATTTAAGGTCAATTGAAGCAATGGAGTGATTTTAACAAAAAACATTAAAAACAAATTAGTTGAACGGTTTTCTAAGGTAATATAAAACTTTCAGAAGAAACGGTTCTCTAGTTTTAATACTCCTTGCATATTCCAACAAGTCCATAAGTTTAAGATAAAATAAAATTTCAATTTTTAAATTTACCTGCAATACTATGTTGATGGCAAATAATAGCCGCATTTTTATACACACAGCGTTCCGGATTTGATCAAAGTTTACGTTGAAAGAAGCAACAAAAATTGGACAGCTCTTTGCATTTCTTTGTCGTTTTGTCGAAAATGATAAGCGTCAGGGAATGCACCTCGACGAATGTGTACCTCGAGATTATCGACAATAATTCCAAAAAAGAAATGTCTAGGAAGCTAATAAATCTAAATTCTTTCTGTGACGGTTTATTGATATTTTATAACATTTTACTGATGGAACTTACAATGACATATTGATCGATACATTATTTGTGAATTGCTTTAATGAAATCGTCCTTAAAGGTATTATTTCCGAGTAATAAATTGTATTGGTATTAAAGCTCGAGCAGAGCAGGTTAAGGAGAGGTAGTGATAATGGTGGTAGGAGATAGTGAAAATGTACTTATTGTTCTGGCTCTCAGACTTCGATCATTACTGAAACATGCGCGCAAAAATTAGGTCTGCAAAAACGAAATGGCAGAATAACTATCCAGGGAGTTGCAAACCAAGGAGCCATAACCACCAAAGGAATAACGTCTTTTACCATCAAGCCTCACTTCAAATCAACATTTGAATTGCCGATCATTGCCTATGTCATTCCTTTCATCACCTCAACCCGGCCGATTACGGATAGTGCAGCAGCTTCCTGTAAATGTTTGAGAAATGAACCACTGGCTGATCCCAGTATAACATCAGCTACGAGGATCGATTTATTAATCGGAGCCGACAAATTTTTTGAATTGATCAAAGAAGAAAAATTACACGACGACCAAGGAACGGTATTCGCTCAAAACACCTATTTAGGATGGGTTCTTACAGGCAACAGTAATTTAGAAATCACTAGTTCATGTAATGCCATTACGAATACCGACTCAGAAAATAATATTGACGTAGTGTTAAAGAGATTTTGGGAAACCGAAGAGATCTACCATGATGTTATAAAGCCGATGCCAGAGCATCAATACTGCGAAGAACTATTCACCACCACCACTAGACGAAGCAAAGATGGGAGATATGAAGTAAGGTTACCGTTTAAACCAAATCCTCTAAATATTGGTGATTCCCGAAACCTTTGTTTAAAAAGGTTATATTCACTAGAACGAAAACTTGACAAAGATGAAAGACTGTGCCAATTGTACCACGCATTTATGAATGAATACATGCAGCTGAATCACATGAAAGAAATTGAAACGCCAAACAATTTGCAAGGATTGACATATTTACCGCATCACGGTGTTTTGAAGGAATCGAGCACAACGACGAAATTGCGAGTGGTGTTCGACGCATCGGCTCCATTTGACCTGGGATGATCCCTTACCAAAAGAACAAATGGAAAAATGGTTAAATATTAGACAAGAAATTAATGACGTGTCTCAAATAACGATTCCTAGATGGCTTAATAGCACCGACAGCAATTTCCAATTGCACGGGTTTTGTGATGCCAGCGAAGTTGCTTATGCCGCCGTTGTATATTTGCGAAGCCATGCAAATGGAGCTATCACCACGAAGATAATAATCGCCAAAACTAAGGTGGCCCCAATTAAAAATGTATCTCTGCCTCGATTAGAACTAAATGGAGCGCTTCTGCTAGCTAAATTAGTAAGTAAAATTAAATCGGTGTTGGATATTACAGAGCCGCACATATTCATCTGGACAGATTCTACCATAGTCCTAGACTGGCTATCTGCACCCCCAAGAAAGTGGAAAACGTATATTGCTAATCGAACCAGCTAAATATTGGAACTAACTGAGAGAATTTGTTGGCGGCATGTCTCATCGCAACAAAACCCAGCGGATTGCGCCACTCGAGGCTTATCACCACAAGAGTTAAAACACCATCACTTATGGTGGAATGGTCCAGAGTTCCTAAAATACGAAGAAACCAAATGGCCAAAATATCAACCCTCGAATTCCCAAACCAATCTCGAACAACGAAGCCGCCTTCAAGTCATGATTACAACGAGACCAAGATCGCAAAATTCCTTAATAAATGATCTGATTAGCAAATATGAAAGCTATGATAAGATTATCCGAGTATTTACGATAGTTAAAAGCCTTCTCTCATCGTGTAGAAAACGTAGAGACAAATATAAATTCATCACAGTTGCTGAACTCAGAGAGGCCGAAGCTGAAGTAATTAGATATTGTCAAAATGAGCATTATTTCGAGGAAGTAGCAGTATTGTCAATTAATCAGTCAGTTTCCAGCAAAAGTACTTTGAAGTCCCTAAACCCCTTTTTAGATCAAAGGGGTATAATGCGAGTAGGAGGCCGGATTGAACAAGCTGTTGCGCCATATGATACACTCCACCCTATAATACTGTCTCACTATTCTACGTTGTCTACTAAATTGATCCAAAAATACCATAAAGTCCATTTGCATTGTGGTCCCTCACTGTTACTTAGCATTCTGCGAAGGCGATTCTGGATCACTAAGGCGAAGCAAATCATTAGAACCACCACCAGGAACTGCGTACAATGATAAAGCAACGTCCTAAACCAGGGCAGCAGTTGATGGGTATTCTACCAAAGGAACGCGTAGAGCTAACTCGACCATTCCTAAAAATTGGTGTGGATTTTGCGGGGCCAATAAAGACTTACCTGAAGCGAGGACGTGGTCAAAAAACGCATAAATGCTATATTTGTCTTATCATTTGTATGAGTACGAAGGCGATCCATCTCGAGGTAGTAAGCGATTTAACTACCGATTCGTTTCTAGCCGCACTTAAACGGTTCTTTGCAAGAAGGGGAGTATGTACCGATATCTTTTCAGATAATGGTACCAATTTCAAGGGAGCCTGCAATCGCTTGAAAGAATTGAATCTATTCCTAAAAAACAATATTAATATAATTTCTAATTCTATTTTAAAGCTGTACACTGTAAATTGGCATTTTATCCCTCCAAGAGCTCCTCATTTTGGAGGAATTTGGGAATCCGGGGTCAAATCGGCCAAAACTCATATGGAACGAGTAATTGGTAGTAACATTATAACATTAGAAAAACTACAAACATTATTAGCCCAAATTGAAGGGGTATTAAACTCACGACCATTATGCCAGCTGTCAACAGATGAACTAGACGCACTCACACCGGCCCATTTTTTAATCGGGCATCCTATAACCACCTTACCACAACCAGTCATCACCGAAGTTCCATATAATCGATTAACTCACTGGGAATCAATTCAAAAGATGATGCAGCTGTTCTGGTTACGTTGGCGACGAGAATATTTAACTTCGTTACAAGTTCGAGCCAAATGGACTACGGAGCAGCCCAATTTACAAGTTGATGATGTGGTATTGATTATCAAAGATAATGCGTTACTCAACCAATGGATCATCGGTAGAATTACTGAAGTTTATTCAGGCACGGATAACAAAATTAGAGTCGCTAAAATTTACACCAAATACGGGGAGCTAAATCGCCCAATCACCAAGCTATGTCGTCTGCCAATAAATTGAAAAACTACTGTTTGTCAAGGAGGCCGGAATGTTGGAGTTGACACCTAAAACATAATATAATTAAATAAAAAAACAAACTTTGTATATGTATTGTAAACTTATCATTTATATAATAACTGTAACTTGTTTACAAATGCGAATGACATCACAAATTATTGTCAAATCAGAACAATTTGTATAATTAGGGTTACAAAAAATTTTATGGTCTTATTATTTTTATAGTCACATTTAATTTAGGTTGCTCTACTGGAATGTGAACGAAACTTATTGTTAAGGCCGTTTTCCAATTAAAATCAACATATTTGTCGCGAACAATAAGTTTCGGTAATGAAGCAAGAAAAAATTGTATAAAATTAAAGAATAACATACATTGTAAAATTAGACCAGGAGAAGTGAACATCAAATTTTGTAAAACCTAATAAAAATTCAAAACGTTTCTTAAATTAATTTATAAACAAATTTGAGATTAAATTTCAACCAAAAAACAACTGAATAAAGATTACTTAGTCTAGTTGAAAGAAAACCAAAATAATTCGTAAGCCTTCAACTGGAATATACCTCAGCGGCGTATCTAACAGTTTATAGTTTGCTGAAATATGTCGTCTGAAAACTTTTGGCTAACTTTCTGCTAATTATAACAGGTTAATTAATATACATTTTTTACTGACATCAAAATTTTTTGGGTAATTTTATTTTTTGATATCCTTTATCTAAATTCTATGTTTAGGAATTTTTTCAAGCGAATATTTAAAAAATCCCGTTTGATCGGGTTGTATTGCATAGATTCTATTATACAAATTTATGTTTTGGCAAATCCAAAAAAAAAAAGAATATGGGTCTATCCGATCCCTCGGATGACACTTTTCCCACAAAGCATCTGTTCGGACCAAAAGAAATACATGTACTCATTTGTGTCTTTTGGTTAAAATTAAATTGTATTGTTCCCCATTTATTTGAATTACTTTGTACCTATTATATAAATTATCTGATTGCCGTGTCTCTCAATACACCAATTTTTGTGTGCGTGCAATTGAGAGATGCAATAATTTTCTATGTTTTATACACAGTGCTGGGAAAAAAAATTGGGCAAACATATTTTATTACGGAGTCTTTTTTTGCTAAAATTACAAAACTTTTGAAAGCAATTGGCTTGTTGTTTCATTTTAAATACATGTATGACCTAATTTAAAAAAAAAAAAAAAATTACTTGCAATTTAGGGGGAAAAACCGAAAAATGCCAAAATATTCAAAATACGTTGATTGGAGTTAAAGTAATGGAATAAATTAAACACTTATTTTTTATTTTTTTTTGTTTTTGTTATTTACTGATTTATAGAAATTCTATCTTTCATATTAATATTTTGTTGGACCGCCATTTGCTTTTATTATAGCGATACATTTATGATTCTTCGAATTTGATAAATTTTTCAAAGCCGTAGAAGATATGGATTCCCAAATCGTCATTAACAAACTTTTTAAAGCTTGAATTGGTTCTGGGCGCTTTCTTGCTACTTCTAGCTTCATTATAATACCAAATATTTTCTATGGGATTTAAGTCTGGACTATACGGGGGCCAGCTCAACACATCGATATTTTTTTCTGCGATGTACGTTTTTACCTTTAAATAAAGAGATAAGAAAAAAAAAACAAGTCTTTAGGTTAGGTTAGGTTAGGTTGGAGTGGCTGCTTACGCACACTTAGACCGGTGACGGTCCATTGTGATACCACAGGATGTATCCCCTTTTACCCCTATTGGAACCATTTCGAGCTACTTATGTAGCGTAAGACGTCCCGCACTTTAATGTTTTCGAGATCCGAGAGGCAGTCCATCCTGAACTTACCTAAGTGTTTGTGCCTTCTGAGAGCCAATGCTGGACACGAGCAAAGGAAGTGGACCAACGTCTCTTCCTCCTCTTCGTCCAAGCAGCTTCTGCAGAAGTCATTAGCCTCCAGACCCAGCCTTCTTGCATGTTCTCCAAATGGCAGTGTCCCGTGAGTATTCCTACGACCGTTCTTAATTCACGTCTGCGTAAGGATATTAATGCCCCAGTGCGCCCCAAGTCCAGCTTTGGCCAAACTTGTCTTGCAACTCTACAGGTTAGGGTGTTAGACCACCTTTCCCCCGCTGAGGATAGCGCCTGCTTCCCAAGTGCTTGTCTCAGCGCTGTGATAGGCCTCCCCAGACTTGCCCTTTCCGGTTGCAGCTGGAGAGTCGTACCATGCCTAGCAAGTTCATCTGCCCTGCAGTTCCCCATGACGCCCGAGTGACCTGGGACCCAGACTACCTGGATGTTGAAATGCTCACCCATCTCATTTAGAGATGAGTGACAACTCAACGCCACCCGTGACGTCAAAGACACCGATTCTAACGACCGGATCGCCGCTTGACTGTCCACATAGATTGTGATATCGTCTGAGGATAACACATTATGCTTCAACCACGTCATGACCTCCTCAATCGCTACGAATTCAGCTTGGTACACGCTGCAGTAATCAGGGAGACGAATAGAAATATTTACATTTAATTTGTCACAGAATACTCCAGCTCCTACTTTGCCGTCTAGCTTGGAGCCATCTGTGAAGAATTGCAACGCTTCAGTTTCCGATGACGGTCTATCCCTCCAGGATTCCCTTCAAGGGAAGGAGGTCCGAAATTGCTTCTCGAAGCGTAGAGTAGGTTTAATGTAGTCCAGTGTACCAGCTCCGGCTTCAGACCCCATCTATGACCAATGGCGTTCCTACAGGAGTACAAAGCAATAGTAGCTTTGTTTATTCTCTCCAACATGTTGGGCTTCCAACTAAGCTTACTGTCCAAGATAATGCCCAGATATCTAGCTCTATCAGTAAAAGCAAGTCTCGTGCCATTTAAGGTAGGAGGGACAACTACCGGGATTTTGTATTTCTTAGTAAAGAGTACCAGCTCTGTCTTGGACGGGTTAATACCAAGTCCACATTTGCCAGCCCATTTCGTAACGATGGTAAGCGCATTCTGCATTACGTCTACAATCGTGCCCAGGAATTTCCCGGTAACAGCTAAAGCTACGTCATCTGCGTACGCAATAACTTCAATACCCTCTCTCTCCAATTCAAGTAGTAACCCGTTTACCACTATGTTCCAGAGAAGAGGGGACAGAACCCCCTGTGGAGTTCCCCTAGTTACTCGCCTCTTGAAGGTGGAGTCCCCCAACTTCGAGCTAACAATCCTGCTTCCCAGCATATAATTGATTAACCCTATCAGAGGAACGTCCACCTCCAAAAATGACAATCCCTCCTTGATTGCCCCCGCTTTCACATTATTAAAGGCGCCTTCTATATCCAGGAAGGCCACCAAACAGAATTCCTTCGAATTAATCGATTTCTCAATCGTTGACACCAAGGCGTGCAGAGCAGTGTCCACAAATCTACCTTTTGTGTACGCGTGCTGAGACGATGCCCACTTCCTGGCACCAATTTTATCTCTGATGTATACATCCAGCAGCCTTTCCAATGTTTTCAAAAGAAAGGATGATAGAGTTATTGGTCTTAGGTCCTTAGGATAGACATGTGAGCTTTTCCCCGCTTTCGGTATGAACACCACATTGACCTCCGTCCAGTACCTAGGAATACAGCCCAGCTTCAAACACCCTTTGAATATAGCTTCCAGGTAGGGAAGAATAATTACTGAGTTGTTTTGAAGTTCCGCTGGTATAATTTGATCCGGACCAGCCGATTTAAATGGTTTAAAACCCCTCAGTGCCCATAGGATCCATTTTCTGGTTACGATATCCTCTATGGTTACTGACAGTGATTCCTGATGATTGCTACGCACCAACAGGTCTTCAAAGCTCCCTGGGAAGTGTGTCTCGAAAAGAAGCTCCAGAGATTCTCCACTAGAAGCTGTCCAAGATCCGTCCGGTTTTATAAAAAAACTAGGACTAGATGTACTTTTTGAAAGAATCTTCCTAAGGCGGGAGGTTTCGGATACCTCTTCCATATTATCACAGAAGATTCTCCAAGACCTCCTTTGTGCCTTTCTTAATTCTTTCTTATAAATTCTGAGTTTTTGCTTATAGGAGTCCCAATCCTGAGCCTCCCTTGTATTTTTGGCTCTATTAAAGGCTATCCTACAAGCCTTACGATAGGTTCCCAGTTCCCTGGACCACCATACCCGTTTTTGCCTACCCCTAGGCTTAGCCAGTGGGCAGGCAGCGCGAAAGGATCAGTTGCATGCGCTAGTAACGCTAGCCACCATGTCCTCCAGCTCCCCAACGGTCGTCGGGGGCTCCATAGCCCTCGTCGGTAACATTTCCTCCAATAATTCCCCATATTTGCTCCAGTTGGTCCTTCTAGGGTTCCTGGAGGCTTCCCGGGTAGCAGGGTGAATATCGAGGCTATAGGTTAAATATCGATGATCAGAAAAGGAGTGTTCCTTATCCACCCTCCAATTTTTAACCATATGAAGAATATTATTTGAGGCAAGGGTCACGTCTAGAACCTCCTGCCTGTTACTAGTAATAAATGTGGGTTCCCGCCCAAAATTACACACTGAAAGGTTAGTACTCATCAAATAATCAAAAAACTACTCACCTCTTTCATTATTGTCTGTGCTTCCCCAGATAGTGTGATGCGCATTAGCATCAACTCCCAGTACCACACCTACCTTTGATTGTTCCGCTTTACGGATCAGCTCCTCCAGGTTATCCGGAGGAACCTCCTTCTCACGGTTCATGTAGGCTGAAACTAGCCAGAATCGACAAGTGCCTACTTCCAGGCTAACTGCAGTAGTGTCACCATTGCTGTATTGAGAGAGAAGGAAAAGATTAATATTATTTTTCCCAAGAATACAAGATCTGATCTTCCCAGACTTACTAGAGGATATAATTTTATACCCCTTGGTTCTGAGGCCACAGATCCTGTTGTTGTTAATCCAAAGTTCTTGGATTAATATCATATCCCCACCCGAACTAGTCAGCCTGAGGAGTAGAGCTGCCGAAGCAGCCTTAGCATGGTGGAGGTTAATTTGTGTTATCTTAATCATAACTATTTAACCTCTACCTATCTCTATGGTATATTCCTGCTACCGCAGGAATATTATTTCTCGGTATTTTGGGGTGCGCCGAATCCACCCGTCTCGCCACCCCTCATACCCTCCACCGACAGCCTCCTCCATCGGTACACCAGCTCCTTCGCTTATGTGCTCCTCCTTATGCTTCAAGGGAGGCCTTGTCCGACCGAGGTCGCGGCTTCACTCTCCCCCATACCCTCAGCTTCTCCCCCCATGCTGCTGGTACCCCCTTCAGGCCTGGGCGGGTTGCCACCATCCTCCGGTTGGCATTCCGTACGCGCTTCCGCCCCATCCTTTTTATAAACGTTGAGAGTAATTGACCCGAAACCGAAGTCAATTACTCCCTTCGTTTTGTGCAGGAGGGCAAGGGACTCCTTATTTATTAGCATAATTGATAATTTCGAGCCCCCCTTCGCCTCACAAAACTAACAAACGCTTACCTTCATCATTACTTTAAACATTTACCATTTTGATTTCAAAATTAAAAACAAAAAATTTTGTAAACATTTTTTGTATGACGTTTGACGGAATATTCTATTACGGAACATAAAGAATTGATGTTGAAACTAATCGAGAAATTATAGACATTTATTTTTATATTTTTGTTAAATTTTAATTTTAGTAATAATGAAATATATATATTGAATTCTTAATTACGCCTAATATCTTCCATCATTGAGTTTCTGACGGAAACGCCAAATCTTGTACTTGTTTGGGGTACTGGGATATCCACAGGATTATTTAGTTCTGCATGTTCTATCCCTTCGTTGATATAATCAGCCACATTTATTTCGGGAAATTCTATGCATATATTGTGTAAAACACATGCTGCTATAATTGTCGATGGGATGCATTCAACTTTTTTTTTATATCGAGGTAACGTAATCTTCGAAACCGACCAAAAATTAGGGCAAAACTTCGCCCGATAACTTGTCTAAAATAAAATAAGAAATAAATAAAAAGTTCAAATTTCACATGTGATATATTTACCTGCATGAAGCATGTGTTCTATTAAATCTTTTTTGACGGTTTGTCAGGTTTCCTCTGTCAATAAATGGTGGAACACACCAAGATTCTATTGAGTAAGCCTTATCTCCCAAAATCCTTTCGTCCGGGTCAAAATATAAATTAATGTTTTGCTGTACATTTTTAAAAATGTCGGAATTTCGAAAAATGCGATTGTCGTGAACCGAACTTGGATAACCAACAAAACAATCAATATATCTCATTTTATGGTCACAAATTGCTTGTAAAGTTACAGCTGTGAACATTTTTCTGTTGGTGTATGCTTTTTTTTTGGTCCGCAGGTACTCTACATGGGACATATGTACCATCAATTGCCCCTACTACTCCTTTTAATCCGCTTTGGATTTCGAAATAATTTTTGGATTCCATTTTCCGTGTGCTATCAGGAAAATTTACAAATTTATTGGCGATATGATTTAGAAAATCGATTATTCGAAAGAATATTGTCGATAATGTTGATTTTGCCAAATCAAATCTTTCTCCAACCGATCTATATGAATCTGGATTAGCCAGTATCCATATTACCGCAAGCAATTGCTTTTCTGGCAATATGCGTAAATTTTCTCCACCACGCACTAAGTGCAGATTTGTATTGAATACACCAAGAAGTTTCTCAAAAGCTTCTCTTGACATTCGAAAATTTTGTTGAAATTCTACGGAATTATAATTCATCACGATTTGTTCTACATACAAATTAATACGTGTTGGAGTTTCTTTTACACACATCATCGTGATCATTTCATTGTCATCGTCGGAATCCAATAACTCGTAGGAATATTTATTAATATTTGTTATATTATTTATTAATTGTGTTCCATGCTCTATAGCAATGGAAATAATATTTTTTTTATCACTCATTATACACGTTATTATGTTATAAAACACAAAATATAACAGACAGACACAAAATAACCAAATGTAATTTGCTCTACTGCAAAAAATTACGATTGACAGAAGATACAAAATGAAGTTTTACTTCAAAAATTTACAATTGACAGAAAATAACAACATGTCTTTCACTGGGTTTTAAAGTTACATCGACTGACACCGATGTTTATTTGACATTTGTAACATCACACCACACCGACAACAATTTTTTCAGTAAACACAACCAATGTCATAAAATGTTAATAAAACGTCACAGAAATGTCAATGTCAGATATGTCTTGCTATATTTAAAAGCTTACTAGATATAATTTATTTTTCTATGTTGACGTTATTATTTGCCACCAGCAAAGTATTTAAGGTAAATTTAAAAATTTAAATTCCATATTACACATTAATCTATTCATTTTGGCTTGAAGGCACCTAGCGAACAAATGTTGGGATTTGGAAGGGGTATTAACCGTGGAAAAATATTTCTGCGAAAAGTTTTACCACAGAAAAGAGATTAACAAATTTATGTTATTCTTTTTTGTAAAAATGACCACCACCTTTGTGAAAAGGTAGATGATCAATTGTCAAATTTGTCATAAATATAACAAAAAAACGGTTGGTCCCGTTTTTGAAAAAATTTGTATGGCAGTTTTCTTTTCTCTTCTCTAGACTCAAATGAACCTAAAAGTTAACACAAACTGCTTATTACTAAAATCTATCTTTGTACAAAATTTCGACCAAAACTATCAATATTTGTGGGAATGGGAGGCAAACCAAAAATAATAAAAATGTATGATTGGAAGGATGGAATGACGGACACTAGATTATGGAGTCCTGGTAACCTAATTTGTTGAGAAATGTAAAATTTGAAGCAAAATTTTTTATAATACTTACCTAATATAACTTCGTTATACTGGGAAAAGTAAAAAGAAGTTTGGCAAATGGTGGTGGTTCGATTTATGGAAGTTTACTATGCATAATTTTTCAACCGGATTGCGATTATTACCAAATGGGTTGTTTTCCATCATGCTATTGCAAGTGGAGTTACTATTTATTTAGAAAATAAATTAATAAAGTGTATTTGGCAAACCACAATGAAATGCATTTAGTCTTAATACCTTGAGAGAATTAAAGAAAAATTAAAAAAAAATAGAAATTTGATAATAATCAATTATTTGGCAAAACTTATTTTATTTATAAAATAAATAATTTATAAAAAGCTAATTAAATCAAATTTTTAAATGGAAATAATTCTATTAACATTTTGTTTAATAATAATTAAAATATTTTTACGAGAATAATTAAATTACCTAAATGCGGTTGATTCAGCATAAATTTTAAAATATTTTTTCCCAAAATGCAAAATATTCAAAAGTTTCCAAATAAACCATAGTATAACTTTTTATTTGTTGCTATTTTTTGGGTAATTTATTCAAATTAATTCAAGGAAATATTTTCAAAATAATTGTTTGTGTGTAAATTGTTTTTTTTTTGTTGTGTTTTCAGCAAGCCTAAATCAATAGACTAGAATTTATATTTCGTAGTATTTTGTTTAATTTGTCCATCTTAAGAGTTCCAATATTAACAAAAAAAAATGAGGTAGAGGCAATATTGAGTGATGGGTTTGTAACTGATCTTTTGGCGGCTGATACGTTTTGTTCATTGGGTATGCCTATATGTGGGGTAACCTGAACTGACGGGCTGGGCTGGGCTTTATTTATGTAAAAACTATGTCGGGAGGGGCTCGGACTTTTTGGTTTTAATAAAACATTTGCCGGTCCGGGCTCGGACTTTGTCATGCCGATCTCGGGCAAAAAACGACCAAAAAGTCGTAAAGTAATTTATTTCATTTCGAAAGTTATTGTAAAGTTTAGCATAATGAAACTTAAAATGATGAACGCATCACAGAATGTTCTTAATAAAAAATTATTGAACGATAAAGAAAATTGTGTCAAGACATAGTAATGGTTAATTTATATGATTTTAATATGTTCCGAATATTGTAAGATAATTCAATCCAGTTTCGAACTGATGAGTTTATGATCATGAAAAATCAATCTTCTCATCAGGCCGCGGCGACTGGACTGATTATACTACAATTTACATTCTATATATACAGAATGTACTGTGCGTTAAGTACTAGCGAATCATACTAATACAGATTAATTCTCTTACAGTTTTTTTTCTTCTTCACGACATTCACACAGGTCTATTTCTGTGTAAGCTAGTTTTACTTTTTTTTTAAATTTTTCAAATAGAGCTGTGTGGATGTCGTGAAGAAGAAAAAATTGTAAGAGAATTTATCTGTATTAGTATGATTCGCTAGTACATAACGCACAGTACATTCTGTATATTGTAAGTTTATTTCTAAATAAATAACACGGCCAATTTTAAATAAAAAACCTTCTGAAAATAGTAAATGGTCGGATCGGTGTTGAAATAATTATTTGAAAGTAAGAGGTGTCATTATTTGCAATTAAACATCTAATCCAAGGGCACTTAACCAAGTGGGATTTGATTATTTTTCTCGGAAAAAAGCAACATTGTTATCTATTGCAATGTTCGGTATGTACGCCAATTTCCTTATTTATTAATAAAGTTGTCTAAAAGGACAATTTTGTCTTGACATTTCGAAATATTTAGCGTTATACGTCTGGCGGAAAATGTCAAATGAAAGCTTCATGCAAATTATAATAAAGGGACTATTTTTGTTTAAATATTTATTATTTTTCTATCCTAAATTATTGAATTAAATTAAAACTATGTTCAGTGGACAAAACTGTATCTTAAGATTTTAGGTTTAAAAATGCTAGGTATTTTTCTATATAAAAGTACCAACTTGGCCTCGTCCAAAACGAATCCGCAAGAATGTGTCAGATAAAGGGCGAAATTAAAGTTTGAGCATGCTACTATTTTTGTTCATAAGGGTTATACAATTTTTTAATAATTTAAATTTAATTTGAACTAAATAATTAATTCGGCTAATCTGCAATAAGCACCATACATACAATCAATTAAAACTTGAAATACATTATCAAGCAAACAAGAGTGGTTTAACGAGACGACAATAGTTTAATATACAAAAAATAAAACAAACTCATTTATTCAGGATATTGCATCAATATGTTGTAACTAACAAGGCCTCCATTTTAAGACCACCTGTTGTTAACAGAATTGTCAATCATGTAGAAATTTCCTGGGACGGTCGCTTCGCCAGCTGCTCAGCCTGGGGGGGTTAAATTCAGTTAGATTGACCTGTAACTGACCGCTATTTATCCAGGAAACGAAAAAGTACAACCCATCTATATAACGACCACCGAATACTCACATCAATTTAGGTTCCCATATAATTTTATCACTTAGCACATTTTTAAATTTAAAACGAAACGCAAATATTTACAATTAATTGACTAATAGTTTTTAACATTTTATTAAATTGAATTAAATAAAGGGTTTTAATAAATAAATAAATATTGAAATTAATTCAGTTATAGGTAATCATTAAAAAAAATTAATTATTACTATACAAGGAATTTTTAACACGGTACACCATTTCTTTAAATAATAAATTTCTTAACATAATTGGGGTTTGTTTTAATTAATTTAATGAATTAAATTCCCCATTTGAACTCTTAATATTTAATAATTTTTTTTATAAATAAATAATTTAATAAATAATAATAAATAAATGGTAATAAATAATAATTAAGTTTAATATAAATAATTTAGTTTACCTAAATTTACATGTTAATTGAACAATGGCGATGTTGATGATGATGATGCAAAAAACACGAACTTGTTGCCTTCATTTGGATGGATTTTAAATGTCGTATTCGCTGATTATATTCCAATTAAACTGACATAAATGTTTTATTTATTTTTATTTTTCCGTAGATTTAGTTTTTTCACATGGAACTTTATTAACACCGTAGTTCAATTAGGTTAATTTCAAATTGTTAATTTTAATTTTTGTTTTATTTGTAGTTGATTAATTTATTTGATAATTTACGTTTACATAAAAAAAATATGATAGTTTATTGTACACATATAATTTAAATTATTTTTTTTCTCTGTTATTTATTTTAGTTTTACACTTTATCTTAATTATTACATTTCTTATGTTTTTATTTTGTTTTTACATATAAGTATATAAATATTTTTTGTAAGCGTTCATTTTACATATTCACTATTTCCTTAACTAAGTTTTAATACAATTTTTGTGAACGACCATTTAAACTTAATTTTAACTTTAACTACTCTAGGGTTTCATTGGAACACTAGTATTTTTTTATGTTAAACCGAAAAATATATCGAAACTTTTTGTGATCTTATTGATTGTCAATTTTTAATTTAAATTTTTGATTGTAATTTACAACAACAACTATATATTTGCGTTTGTTTCACTTTTTATTCACGCCATTTTTTTTTTTTTCTTATTCACTAATTTAGTTAATTAAATATAATCTAAATTTTCCGAAGAAATTTATTGTTTTTATTTTTCATATTGATTTGGAATCACATATTCATGATCCATTTCAATCCAATAAAATTATTCTTTTACAAAAACACTTTCCTTTTAATTTTTTATTTCTATTTTTTTTTTTTGTGTACTGTCACCAATTATAACTGTGTGTACTCAAATTTTTCTATTTTTTTCCGTCTTCGTCCAAACAAATTTCTGCTTATATACCATCCACAAACAATAACACTCCCTCCACAAGTTAATTTCTTTTTTTTTTTCCTTACCATATGCAACAATCGATCACTCTCGATAATTATTTTTGTACCAAACCAAATATTAGTAACCTGATGGTGGTCAGGTATTTTATGGCAGTATGGAGGCCTTACAATCGTGGGGACGACCCATCTGAGAGATGTCTCTAAAGATCCGGGCATAACAATCATATTTCTAACTATCCGAATATCAAACGACTTACGTGATATGCCATAATTATTTAATTGACAAACATCAATTAAGATCATAAAAAAAAGGTATAAATACTATATTCGACTACTAGTTCTTGATATCTTTCAGGTGATATATACCCAAGACTTTCCCGTACTCATCCGCCAATTCATACGCCACATTTCCCACTGCTCTTAATACATAAGCAATTTGATATTTTGGGGCAAGTTTAGCTGAATAATTTTTTCCTGCATCGCTTTGTATGAAATTCCTAGCAAAAACTTTTTGACCTACTTGAAGCTGCCGTTGTTTACTTCGTAGGTTATACGACTCAAAGTTTCTTCCGTAAGCTTCTTTTAGATGACGAAGAATACTGGTTTGTGCCATCGTTTGTCGATCGGCATTAGATATCCCAATTTCTTTTCCCCCAAGGTTTAGTAATGTACATATCAATTCATATTGTGAGCCATGTCCTATGTGGTGCTGCCCAAACATGATATAATGTGGAGACTGTTTGGTACTCTGATGTATAGAATTACGTAATGCAAGTGCTATAGAACTGATATATTTATCCCAATTTCGATGATCTTCTTTAATATATGATCGAATCGCCGTTAAAATAGAACGGTTCACTCTCTCCGACATATTGGATTGAGGAGAATATTTTGGAGTTCGAACTTGTTTGACCCCATATTCTTCTAAAAAACTTCGAAAGGTATTGGAGGTAAACTGGGCTCCATTATCACTTATCAGATAATCGGGAACTGAAAATAAGTCAAAAACCTGTTCCTTCAAAAATAACATAACGTTTTTGGATGTGGCCTCTCTCATTGGTTTTAACAAGGTGAACCTTGAATATTGATCAAGAACAACAAATAGAAAACAATTTCCAGATTTTGATCTGGGGTATGGACCAAGGAAGTCAATATATATTCTCTCCCAAGTTCGAGTAGCTTCTACATATTTCCCCATAGCCGGTCGGGTCACGTAATTTACGGGTTTAGAAACTTTACATATCTCACATTGTTTAATGTAATTTGAAACATCGTTACACATTCCGGGCCAGAAAAATTGTCTTCGCAAATATTCTAAAGTTTTTACAAATCCAAGGTGAGCAGCAGAGGGAGGACAGTGTGCTTCTACTATTACAGAGGTTACTAACGTCTTAGGAATGTACAGTTTCCACTGAGGCAAATCGTTATAAGGATTTTGCGTTCCAAATGAAGAATTATAAAAAATCCGATCATTAACCACTTTAAAATTTAAATTTACTTCCGGTTTGTTGTTAAGCTTTTCTAGTAAGTCTTGGTATTCAGGATCGAGGAAAACATCTGAATTAAGGTTTACACTACAAGTCTCAAGTAAATAACAATTAGGGTTGAAGTTAACAAAAAGTTCATCGGCATGCTTTCGCGACAGAGCATCCGGCACTACATTTTCGGATCCCTTGCGATATTCTATCTTAAAATTGAAGCCCTGTAATTTTAAACACCACCGCGCCAGCCGACCAGTTAGCTCTTTTTGATTCATTAACCAGGTCAAACTGGCGTGGTCTGTTATTACAGTAAACTCAAATCCCTCAACATAATGCCTAAATTTTTTTATGCTTACTACTGCTGCATAACACTCCAATTCAGTCGTGCTGTAATTCCGTTGAGCAGAATTGAGTTTGGCTGAAACATAAGCTATTGGACGTTCTTCATTGGACTCAGACTTCTGGAATAATACTCCACCTACTCCTGTTTTGGAAGCATCACACTGTATGAAAAAGGGGCGATTAAAATTTGGATGGCACAAAACCGGTGCAGATGATAGCGATTCCTTGAGTGAAATGAATGATTTTTGAGCTTCATCATTCCATATAAATTTTTTTGTTTTTTAAGTAGGTCTGTAAGTGCCGCAGTCACATCCGAATAATTTCGAATGAATCGTCTATACCAGCCGGTCATGCCTAAGAATCTCCGAAGTTGACGAAGGTTTTTCGGAGGTGGATAGTCCGTCATTGCAGCTACTTTATTCATATCTGGCTTTAAGACACCATTTCCCACAATATAACCCAGATATTTAAGTTCACGCAAAACAAAATTACTTTTCTCTATGTTAATTGTTAATTTTGCTCTGTGGAGTAGATTCGCAATTTTACTCAATAATTCTAGGTGCTCGTCGAATGATTCAGATGTTACCAGCAAATCATCTAAGTAAACAAAAACTTTATGATGTAGTTCATACGGTATAACTTTATCCATGAGCCTGCACATTGTCTGAGGAGCATTGCAAAGCCCGAATGGCATGACAGTAAACTGGTAGAGGGGTCTACCAGGTACAGCAAAAGCCGTCTTATCCCTTGACCTCTCATCTAAGGGGATCTGCCAAAATGCTTCTTTTAGGTCTATACTTGAAATATACCTTGTTTTGCCTAGCCGACCAAGCAATCCTTCAATGTGAGGTAAGGGATAAGCCGCCTTCACTGTAACCGCATTTACCTTCCTCGCGTCAAGGCACAAACGGACTTTGCCATTGGCTTTCCTCACCAATGTGACAGGTGAACTCCATGAACTATAGCTTTCTTCAATCACACCTAGAGCGAGTATACGATCTAATTCTTTATATAGTTCATTTTGAACGGCCGGGGATATTGGGTAATGGCGTTGTTTAATGGGAACAGCGTCACCTACATCGATTGAATGCGTCAAAATTTGAGTTTTTCCTAAACCTAAAATTTCAGAAGATGGAAATTCCTTTATTATTAGGTCGAGCCTCGACTTTTGTGATTGTGACAAATCGTGGAAGATTAGTTCAGAACCAGCTTTATTAGCAGAAGAAACCAATTCATTAACTTCGGTGGGTTGGTTTAGTTGACTTGATGGAACGTGAATTTTTAATCCAAACGCTTTCCAGAAATCAACCCCTAAGTAGAGATTTTGGGTAAGATTTGGTGCTAAGTGTAAGGTCAGAAAGCGGGTCTGATTCATAAATGTTACAGGCACTCTAATGTGGCCTAAAATACTCTCTGAAGAGCCGCTAGCGGTTTTAACAGAAGATCTTAAATGGTGAAATTTTACATTGGGCCAATTCCGAAACCTTTCGCTACCACAGCCTAACACTGATACGTTTGCCCCACTATCCAATAAACCAATTTGCTTTTCGCCCAATATTTGAATTTCTGCGTAAGGTCGACCATCCGCAGAGTTGTTTATTAGAGATTCAGCCAATAGTTGTTTATATTTTTTCCGACTATGCCAATAATTTTTAACTCTTCCTGATTTTAATTGATTTGGTCCTGAATCGAGAGGCACATAAATAGATTTAGAATTTATTCGTTCGTATTGGATGCTTGATCCTGGGAAGTCCTCATCTCTGGTTTGTGTTGTTCTGGTTTGGCTGTCGTTACTTTTGGAGGCCAGGCACAGCTTATCCCTGCCCCCTTGATGGCATTTCCTGAATTACGCTTACAATTAGTGCAATATGGTTTAAGTACCCCTGGAGTACCACAACCAAAACAAAATTTATGTTTTAAAGGAACCGTGCAATTTTTGAAAATATGGTCAGATTGGTAACAATTCCAACATCCCTCATTTACCTTAGCTGCAAATTTCCTGTTGGTAAACAAGTTTGTAACTGCCCGATAATTTCTTTGATCAGTATTAAACGCACAAATTTCTTCGTCGTAATCTACGGGTGACAATAAATCATTAGATTGTTCATTGGAAGTAACTAGTTCATTGACTTGACGTCGCTGGCACATCATTTCGGGAACAAACCCAGTTCTAGTCCAAGTATCTTCGAAAGTCACACATAACTGAACCATTTGCTCTAGTGTTGGAAAATGTCTGTCTACTTATTTGTCTTGCAACCCTGCTCTCATGTTTCGACGTATTGTATACATCAGCTGAGTATCCGACAAAGGAACTTCAAATTGGAGGGACAAGGATAGCATATCATTATAAAAATCTTGAAATGGTTCCCGGAATCGTTGCTTACGTGAATCCACAATGTGCCGGAGATCATCGTCTGTTTGACGGTCTTGGAACCTTTTAATTATGTCATCTCTTAACTTCGACCAATTCACACCCGGATTCTTTTCAATATATATCCAATACCATTCATGAGCTATCCCTTTAAGTATATAACTAATATCATTGACCAATTGTTCAAATGGCATCTTGTTAGCTTCAGCTAAATGTTCAAGCTTAAACATAAATCTTTTCACAGGCGAACCCTTTGGAGAACCGTCAAATGTTATGTTCCATTTCATAACGTTGCGTTGAAGATAACTATATTTACCTTCAGATTGACTATTTTGGGTCGTAAGTAAATTTTGACGTTGCTGATTAGGTGAACGATTTGGAAACATTTCATCACTTTGCTGTGGGTGTTCCGAACTTAAACCAGGGATGTTAAACGTATTTTGATTATCAAAGGACATCAGTTCTTTTTCCATGCTTTTAGCCTGTTTAATCATAGCAGACTTAGAGGGGCCGGGTTTAGAATTTGATTCTACAATATTATCGTTTCGATATGCGATTGACGAAATATCAGAACTTTCATCATCCTCCCGTTCAGGGATGGTTAACTGCTCCAGTTGCCCTAAGGAAGTGTTGAAGTCAATTTGTTTTTGAATTGTTTTATCATGAATATCAATAATTTTACTAGTCGTGTTTAAGAGATCTTCAACATCACCCGATATTACGGAATTAATAAATCTGATACGCTTTAACCGATAATTAATATGCTGTAATCTAGATGATAACCGCGATAAAGGATTTTCTTCAAATGTACCAGAATAAGTGACTTTAATTAAAGCAAAAATATATTTTAGTTTAATCTTTAAATTTTGTAACTCGCCTTTGGGGTCTAGTTTCGCACTTTCATGAGGCATATTCGGCCTTAACACCGGATGGGTATCTTCGATCTTAAGAATATCCTTAAGTTTATTCAGACGCTCCAATGGCGAACCTTCAATGGAACGCAACTTACATTCGACCTCAAATTCATCGAATTCCAAGTGTTCGACGTCCATTTTGCGAAATGGTAATATCAATTAATGTAAATGGAATGTGTAGTACTTATATAATTTTAGGTTT
The DNA here is from genome assembly GCA_958295665.1 of Tipula vernalis. Classification (NCBI taxonomy): domain Eukaryota; kingdom Metazoa; phylum Arthropoda; class Insecta; order Diptera; family Tipulidae; genus Tipula; species Tipula vernalis. The sequence continues at coordinate 188,309,557 of OY282558.1, forward strand.
GGATGAATATAAGCAAAAATTTGTTTTTAATCTTACCCGCAAAAAAAAAAAAAAAAAATATTAACTTTGTACCAGCACACAAAAATAAATTACGGAAATTTCCAAAATTTCCAAAATAATAAATTAATAACTGTTAAACAATAACAATAAATTCAACTTCAAATAAATATATGATAATAAGTTATAATTGGATATCAATAAATCATTAAAGTAGGGAACCAAAATTGAGCGAGTACCACGCTATGAAAATAAAATTCATTTGTGTAAGAGGTTAGTGTCTTCATATAATCATTATAATATATAGATGGGTTGTAGTTCACAAGTAGTGAGGAAACAGAATGGGTTTGAATGATCCGGAAACACCCTTCAAAGTATTACAAGAAATCCAAACAGAATCGTTAGTTAACTTGCTTTACTTTGGACAGAATTGTTATTTAAAAAAAAAAATGAGGGGAAAAACACTCCACAAATCGTATTCAGTACGAACATTGAAATCAAAACCAAAAACGGGAAAAACAATGCGATAACACGAATTGTAGAGGATCGAGAAGAGTTTATATGAATAACAATACCAAAACAATAATCAAAACGTCAAGTTATTTAACGGAAATGTATGACAAAATATCACCCATATAAACCCGCCCGATAAAAAAAAAATATTTACAAATAGGGACATAATTAAATGATTAAATTTAAATTGAAAATTTAGTATTTATAGACCGAGACAACAATGATTCAAAACACATCGAGGTAATCGAAACAGCCAATCTGGGTACACAAATTGCGACATGAATCATTGCTAATCTTTCAATGGTGTAATCACCCTACTCCTCATGCCACAAAACATGGTAATCGAAACCCAAAATAGGGAATCCATGCTTACTCATGAAAAGTAGAATATCAAGAGTGTTCGAAAAGTAGCATTGCAAAACAACAAAATCAAAACGTAAGATTTTACGGAATTGTTATTGTATGTCTACTAGTCGAACAATCCTAATAAAACAAACCAATTCTGAAGTTGGGATTAATGTAACATTGAAAAAAAAAATGATAGAAAAAAAAGTTGAAAGAACCTTTTACGTTTGGGCGCCACTGTAACTAACAAGGCCTCCATTTTAGGACCACCTGTTGTTAACAGAATTGTTAATCATGTAGAAATTTCCTGGGACGGTCGCTTCGCCAGCTGCTCAGCCTGGGGGGGTTAAATTCAGTTAGATTGACCTGTAACTGACCGCTATTTATCCAGGAAACGAAAAAGTACAACCCATCTATATAACGACCACCGAATACTCACATCAATTTAGGTTCCCATATAATTTTATCACTTAGCACATTTTTAAATTTAAAACGAAACGCAAATATTTACAATTAATTGACTAATAGTTTTTAACATTTTATTAAATTGAATTAAATAAAGGATTTTAATAAATAAATAAATATTGAAATTAATTCAGTTATAGGTAATCATTAAAAAAAATTAATTATTACTATACAAGGAATTTTTAACACGGTACACCATTTCTTTAAATAATAAATTTCTTAACATAATTGGGGTTTGTTTTAATTAATTTAATGAATTAAATTCCCCATTTGAACTCTTAATATTTAATAATTTTTTTTATAAATAAATAATTTAATAAATAATAATAAATAAATGGTAATAAATAATAATTAAGTTTAATATAAATAATTTAGTTTACCTAAATTTACATGTTAATTGAACAATGGCGATGTTGATGATGATGATGCAAAAAACACGAACTTGTTGCCTTCATTTGGATGGATTTTAAATGTCGTATTCGCTGATTATATTCCAATTAAACTGACATAAATGTTTTATTTATTTTTATTTTTCCGTAGATTTAGTTTTTTCACATGGAACTTTATTAACACCGTAGTTCAATTAGGTTAATTTCAAATTGTTAATTTTAATTTTTGTTTTATTTGTAGTTGATTAATTTATTTGATAATTTACGTTTACATAAAAAAAATATGATAGTTTATTGTACACATATAATTTAAATTATTTTTTTTCTCTGTTATTTATTTTAGTTTTACACTTTATCTTAATTATTACATTTCTTATGTTTTTATTTTGTTTTTACATATAAGTATATAAATATTTTTTGTAAGCGTTCATTTTACATATTCACTATTTCCTTAACTAAGTTTTAATACAATTTTTGTGAACGACCATTTAAACTTAATTTTAGCTTTAACTACTCTAGGGTTTCATTGGAACACTAGTATTTTTTTATGTTAAACCGAAAAATATATCGAAACTTTTTGTGATCTTATTGATTGTCAATTTTTAATTTAAATTTTTGATTGTAATTTACAACAACAACTATATATTTGCGTTTGTTTCACTTTTTATTCACGCCATTCTTTTTTTTTTTCTTATTCACTAATTTAGTTAATTAAATATAATCTAAATTTTCCGAAGAAATTTATTGTTTTTATTTTTCATATTGATTTGGAATCACATATTCATGATCCATTTCAATCCAATAAAATTATTCTTTTACAAAAACACTTTCCTTTTAATTTTTTATTTCTATTTTTTTTTTTTTTGTGTACTGTCACCAATTATAACTGTGTGTACTCAAATTTTTCTATTTTTTTCCGTCCTCGTCCAAACAAATTTCTGCTTATATACCATCCACAAACAATAACACTCCCTCCACAAGTTAATTTCTTTTTTTTTTCCTTACCATATGCAACAATCGATCACTCTCGATAATTATTTTTGTACCAAACCAAATATTAGTAACCTGATGGTGGTCAGGTATTTTATGGCAGTATGGAGGCCTTACAATGTCTAGTAGAAATATCAATTTTGCAATTTTAAATTTCAATTTTCGTGTATTACCTTTCGAGCTATGCAATTTAATTATACGAGTAGTTTAACAAAAAAATAATCCAAAGTATTTAGTATTATATGTAAGAGTTCCTATTCTGCATCTTTTGCAGGCAGCTTGCAGGCAACTTCTTGCGCATATTATACCTTTATAAATATCAAATAACTAAGTAAAATAAAAATGCGTTGACAATTCCCATTTATGTATTCCTAAAGAACATTTCTAACGTTCAATACAATTATGAACATATAAGTTGGTAACATATTAAATTTTTTTTTAAATATTTTTCGTTGATCCTGAAAATTAATTTATGATCTTCATCTCCCATGCTAAATATAATTTATATTAACCTAAGTGCTTAAAACGAGAAATGTCAACATTTTATAACTTAAAATTTTTCAAGAATAATACAAGAAACAATCTTTGCGTCTCTAGACAGTTGTCAAACGAAATACCAATTATCCTTAATTTTTAAAAGATTTTTTTTTATCGTGGATAATATGGTTATTTATTAATGATTTAAAAAATCCTGTATTAAAAATAAGATTAAATTATGGGTAACTCACATTTTTTGGAAAATTTTATCTTATTTAGCTTTCCAGCTAGGCAAAGAATAACAATCCTGACCATGTTATTCAAATAAATTCTATTGAAATTAAGTTTTATATCGTTGATAGCAAATACATAAGCGGCACGTGTAAGACTTCAACTTCTTGTGGAAGCAAAAAAATAAAAAATAAAAATTTTAGTGAATCCAAAGTGAAGGGTTACGATCCGACTGCAGTTAATATAAAAAAACCTCCTCAGCGTTATAGTTGTTGTGATATATTCAGAGTAATGTGGTCAGTTTTACGGAAACAATAAAAATACGCCAACTGTCCCTTAAGACTGTAATCTTGCCCTTGTACACTACGGTTATATATGATGAATAAATTAAAAATGTTCTTACAATTATTATGTTTTAATTAACAAAAATATTAATTTCTGTTTGAATGAAATCATTAGATAAATAAATGACTTTAATATGTAACTTTAATATGTACTTCGTAGAATCGAAATGGTGATATCATGTAAGAATACATGATACAAACACAGCAAAGTTTATTGTTATTAAAGTAATTAAAAATGTAAAATCTAAACTATAAAATGTAAAATTTAAAATGTATAATGTATAATGTAAAATGTAAAATGTAAAATGTAAAATGTAAAATGTAAAATGTAAAATGTAAAATGTAAAATGTAAAATGTAAAATGTAAAATGTAAAATGTAAAATGTAAAATGTAAAATGTAAAATGTAAAATGTAAAATGTAAAATGTAAAATGTAAAATGTAAAATGTAAAATGTAAAATGTAAAATGTAAAATGTAAAATGTAAAATGTAAAATGTAAAATGTAAAATGTAAAATGTAAAATGTAAAATGTAAAATGTAAAATGTAAAATGTAAAATGTAAAATGTAAAATGTAAAATGTAAAATGTAAAATGTAAAATGTAAAATGTAAAATGTAAAATGTAAAATGTAAATGTAAAATGTAAAATGTAAAATGTAAAATGTAAAATGTAAAATGTAAAATGTAAAATGTAAAATGTAAAATGTAAAATGTAAAATGTAAAATGTAAAATGTAAAATGTAAAATGTAAAATGTAAAATGTAAAATGTAAAATGTAAAATGTAAAATGTAAAATGTAAAATGTAAAATGTAAAATGTAAAATGTAAAATGTAAAATGTAAAATGTAAAATGTAAAATGTAAAATGTAAAATGTAAAATGTAAAATGTAAAATGTAAAATGTAAATGTAAAATGTAAAATGTAAAATGTAAAATGTAAAATGTAAAATGTAAAATGTAAATGTAAAATGTAAAATGTAAAATGTAAAATGTAAAATGTAAAATGTAAAATGTAAAATGTAAAATGTAAAATGTAAAATGTAAAATGTAAAATGTAAAATGTAAAATGTAAAATGTAAAATGTAAAATGTAAATGTAAAATGTAAAATGTAAAATGTAAAATGTAAAATGTAAAATGTAAATGTAAAATGTAAAATGTAAAATGTAAAATGTAAAATGTAAAATGTAAAATGTAAAATGTAAAATGTAAAATGTAAATGTAAAATGTAAAATGTAAAATGTAAAATGTAAAATGTAAAATGTAAAATGTAAAATGTAAAATGTAAAATGTAAAATGTAAAATGTAAAATGTAAAATGTAAAATGTAAAATGTAAAATGTAAAATGTAAAATGTAAATGTAAAATGTAAAATGTAAAATGTAAAATGTAAAATGTAAAATGTAAAATGTAAAATGTAAAATGTAAAATGTAAAATGTAAAATGTAAAATGTAAAATGTAAAATGTAAAATGTAAAATGTAAAATGTAAAATGTAAAATGTAAAATGTAAAATGTAAAATGTAAAATGTAAAATTTAAAATTTAAAATTTAAAATTTAAAATTTAAAATTTAAAATTAAAATTTAAAATTTAAAATTTAAAATTTAAAATTTAAAATTTAAAATTTAAAATTTAAAATTTAAAATTTAAAATTTAAAATTTAAAATTTAAAATTTAAAATTTAAAATTTAAAATTTAAAATTTAAAATTAAAATTTAAAATTTAAAATTTAAATTTAAAATTTAAAATTTAAAATTTAAAATTTAAAATTTAAAATTTAAAATTTAAAATTTAAAATTTAAAATTTAAAATTTAAAATTTAAAATTTAAAATTTAAAATTTAAAATTTAAAATTTAAAATTTAAAATTTAAAATTTAAAATTTAAAATTTAAAATTTAAAATTTAAAATTTAAAATTTAAAATTTAAAATTTAAAATTTAAAATTTAAAATTTAAAATTTAAAATTTAAAATTTAAAATTTAAAATTTAAAATTTAAAATTTAAAATTTAAAATTTAAAATTTAAAATTTAAAATTTAAAATTTAAAATTTAAAATTTAAAATTTAAAATTTAAAATTTAAAATTTAAAATTTAAAATTTAAAATTTAAAATTTAAAATTTAAAATTTAAAATTTAAAATTTAAAATTTAAAATTTAAAATTTAAAATTTAAAATTTAAAATTTAAAATTTAAAATTTAAAATTTAAAATTTAAAATTTAAAATTTAAAATTTAAAATTTAAAATTTAAAATTTAAAATTTAAAATTTAAAATTTAAAATTTAAAATTTAAAATTTAAAATTTAAAATTTAAAATTTAAAATTTAAAATTTAAAATTTAAAATTTAAAATTTAAAATTTAAAATTTAAAATTTAAAATTTAAAATTTAAAATTTAAAATTTAAAATTTAAAATTTAAAATTTAAAATTTAAAATTTAAAATTTAAAATTTAAAATTTAAAATTTAAAATTTAAAATTTAAAATTTAAAATTTAAAATTTAAAATTTAAAATTTAAAATTTAAAATTTAAAATTTAAAATTTAAAATTTAAAATTTAAAATTTAAAATTTAAAATTTAAAATTTAAAATTTAAAATTTAAAATTTAAAATTTAAAATTTAAAATTTAAAATTTAAAATTTAAAATTTAAAATTTAAAATTTAAAAATTTAAAATTTAAAATTTAAAATTTAAAATTTAAAATTTAAAATTTAAAATTTAAAATTTAAAATTTAAAATTTAAAATTTAAAATTTAAAATTTAAAATTTAAAATTTAAAATTTAAAATTTAAAATTTAAAATTTAAAATTTAAAATTTAAAATTTAAAATTTAAAATTTAAAATTTAAAATTTAAAATTTAAAATTTAAAATTTAAAATTTAAAATTTAAAATTTAAAATTTAAAATTTAAAATTTAAAATTTAAAATTTAAAATTTAAAATTTAAAATTTAAAATTTAAAATTTAAAATTTAAAATTTACAATTTAAAATTTAAAATTTAAATTTACAATTTAAAATTTAAAATTTAAAATTTACAATTTAAAATTTAAAATTTAAAATTTAAAATTTAAAATTTAAAATTTAAAATTTAAAATTTAAAATTTAAAATTTAAAATTTAAAATTTAAAATTTAAAATTTAAAATTTAAAATTTAAAATTTAAAATTTAAAATTTAAAATTTAAAATTTAAAATTTAAAATTTAAAATTTAAAATTTAAAATTTAAAATTTAAAATTTAAAATTTAAAATTTAAAATTTAAAATTTAAAATTTAAAATTTAAAATTTAAAATTTAAAATTTAAAATTTAAAATTTAAAATTTAAAATTTAAAATTTAAAATTTAAAATTTAAAATTTAAAATTTAAAATTTAAAATTTAAAATTTAAAATTTAAAATTTAAAATTTAAAATTTAAAATTTAAAATTTAAAATTTAAAATTTAAAATTTAAAATTTAAAATTTAAAATTTAAAATTTAAAATTTAAAATTTAAAATTTAAAATTTAAAATTTAAAATTTAAAATTTAAAATTTAAAATTTAAAATTTAAAATTTAAAATTTAAAATTTAAAATTTAAAATTTAAAATTTAAAATTTAAATTTAAAATTTAAAATTTAAAATTTAAAATTTAAAATTTAAAATTTAAAATTTAAAATTTAAAATTTAAAATTTAAAATTTAAAATTTAAAATTTAAAATTTAAAATTTAAAATTTAAAATTTAAAATTTAAAATTTAAAATTTAAAATTTAAAATTTAAAATTTAAAATTTAAAATTTAAAATTTAAAATTTAAAATTTAAAATTTAAAATTTAAAATTTAAAATTTAAAATTTAAAATTTAAAATTTAAAATTTAAAATTTAAAATTTAAAATTTAAAATTTAAAATTTAAAATTTAAAATTTAAAATTTAAAATTTAAAATTTAAAATTTAAAATTTAAAATTTAAAATTTAAAATTTAAAATTTAAAATTTAAAATTTAAAATTTAAAATTTAAAATTTAAAATTTAAAATTTAAAATTTAAAATTTAAAATTTAAAATTTAAAATTTAAAATTTAAAATTTAAAATTTAAAATTTAAAATTTAAAATTTAAAATTTAAAATTTAAAATTTAAAATTTAAAATTTAAAATTTAAAATTTAAAATTTAAAATTTAAAATTTAAAATTTAAAATTTAAAATTTAAAATTTAAAATTTAAAATTTAAAATTTAAAATTTAAAATTTAAAATTTAAAATTTAAAATTTAAAATTTAAAATTTAAAATTTAAAATTTAAAATTTAAAATGTAAAATGTAAAATGTAAAATGTAAAATTTTAAATTTTAAATTTAAAATTTAAAATTTAAAATGTAAAATTTAAAATTTAAAATTTAAAATGTAAAATTTAAATTTAAAATTTAAAATGTAAAATGTAACTTTGTGGTATACCTCAAAATACGTGCTATACTCAAGCTTTACCACGACTGTATTAATGCCTAATTGATCAGTACTTCTGCCTGCTCAGTTTCTGCTGTCGCTTTACTGATTCTTGACAATACATCTGCTACTGCGTTGTCTTAACCCTGCACATGCTGAATGTTGAGTGTAAACTGACTAATGTAATCTAGCTAGGATTAAATTTAGTTTCACAAAATACCTAAAATGCCAATAATTATATGAATATTTCTGTGTCCGAAACCTTTTTTGAAAAATATATTTTTATTATATTTCTGGAATACTGCTCCTACTGCTACATTTGATGCGTCACAAGTCATGCTAAATTTAATATTTGACAGCCGATGCGCTTATAATGTAACTGCACCAAGTTTACTTTTCAATTGCTAAAATGCATTATCACATTTCTTTGGCCACGAAAATTTTTACGATGTTTTAGGCCTTTGGAATAAATTTGCTAAATGCGTATGGATTGAGGCTAAGGTTTCGGCTAAATTCGATATAAACCGGTGGTAATAATTCACCACGCCAAAAAATTGCTGAATCATTTTAATTTAATTCTCTTTTCAGAGAGCAGAATACCATTAGGCGTAATCTTATGGTTTAAAAAACCTAAAGAATTTGCACTTAACACGCATTTAGAGCTCTTAGTATGCACATCACAGTCCACTAATCTCTGAAAGAGTTGTTCGAGATGCTTTTTGTGCTGTGCCTCATCGGAAGACGCTACTAAAATATCGTGAATATAGACGAATACGAAGTCTAAATCTTTAAATACTTCGTTAATAAATCACTGGAATGTTTGCGCGGTATCGCGTAAACTCGAAAAAAACAAAAGGAGTGGTTATCGCTGTTTTATGAATATCTTCTCATTGAGAAATTTTGAATATGCGGTATCGGACACCGATCCGGCGTTGTGATCGTAATGTTGATTTATTTATTTGTTTAAATTTACAATGATTTTGCTGTAAAGAACAACCCCATGCTACACAGTCTATTTTGAGCACGAAACTCATTCACAATAGTTTGTGTAGATGAGATCGTTTACCGTAAAAATAACTAAAAAGAAGACAGCTGCATAGAATTACGCAAGATACCTCCTTGGCTGGGCTCCATTAAAATTTAATAAATTTATCCAATCCAATAATGCTGTTATATAGCTTCAAACATATTCCGTCGGTGGTATGGTAGCTTCTAGTTTTATATCTTCCAGGCGACTAATGATAATTGTGAACACTGGTTAAAAAGCTTCAAACGATATGCCGGCCCCTTTGGTTGAAGCATTTCCGAATTTGTAAATATGTACAAATATGTAAATTTATATGTCATTTTTCACATGTAAATTTAAAAGAAATATTTTTAGAAAATAAATAAGTTCGACAATGTGCATAATACAGGAGAAGATGGAGGTCTACAAATGCTTTGTTCAACCGTTTGCTTTAAATCTAATTAAGCTGCTTTATGGCATATGTAATTTAATCTCCTCTGTCTTGTCACTGGTAAATGTCCTTCAGTAACTATATGATGGACCACTGGATGTTTCTTTGCTGTATTATAGTTATGCTCTGATGTGAGAGAAGGGATCTTTTTAAGAATTGTCCATAGCCATTGTCGATTGCCAAATGAATTGGGCTTTCAACTGCTGCTTGAGTCTCATTGATATATATTGACAACTAAGTCGCTGAATCAACTAGCCTTTTTCGCCTCTGATCGACTAAGAGGCCAAATTTCACCAGGAAATCTGCACCAATAGTTGAATGATTCACATCTGCGAGTATAAATGCGTGAACAAATGTACGCCTGAGTTCGATATTAACCTCTAAAAACTTTGTGCCGTAGTTATTAATTCTGCTGCCATTGGCTGCCGAAAACATGAAATCGGACTTTCAGGTCAGCTACCGTGTCCATTAAGAAGTGTAGATTATTTATTTTGTCAAATACAGTTAATCGGCTTGTTCTTTTATTGGTCTGTGCCGTAAAGACTTGGGAACTGTTTGTTTTTTGAGGTACTCGGCACGTTTTCGGTCGTCGCTTAGTTTGCTTTAGTCCATGGCGGACAACATGCTCTCGCTTTCTCTCGGTATCTATATTGTAAAACAAAATATCTCTTTGAGTTGTGTTTACTTGGCGACCCTTTTCTCTTGATTCGACCTATTGTTGTAATTTCTGTTATTTGAGTTTGATCTATTTCGCTGTATGCATCCTTTCGATTGTGACCTATTCCTCTGGGCTAGCTGACACAATTTTGCCTCAATTTTGGGTTAATCACTCTTCGACTGTTTTTGTTTTGTGGCGACCTTAAAGGGCGCTCATGACTTTGCTCATTGAGATTGATTTGATTGCTATTCTGATTATCTCTAGCATCCTTAGGATGAAGAATAATCGGATTACTACTGTGGATAATTTCGTACTTACAGGCGAGCGAATCTACCTTAAAATTTTAGATGGTTTACCTTTGCCAATCTGTTGACCTGTCAGTAATTGTACGAGATTTGGCTCTTCTGAAGGAGCAAAGCGCTGTAAAAGCATAAATATAAATATATTAAATTTCAGATATTGATTTGTCGTGGTAGGACATTCGAAAAAAACCGAAATGAAATTGCACGTGTCAGGCATTAAAGAGCCAAGTACGTGCAAAAAATTCGTTTTCTCTGATTCAATTTGTTGCGTTTCAAACTGCAACTCGGCCACTCAAAACCAGTTCAATGGTGATGCCGTCCAGACAGGTTGCAGTTTAGTGCTCGTTGATGATATTTCCGTACATGTAAGAACAAAAAAATTTTATGTTTTTTTTTAAGTTTCACTAAAAATTGTTGGCTACGTAAATTGACCTAGTACGACTGATGTCGTACTAAAGGCTTTGGGCTGTGATAATAATGAGGATCATATTAGAAGATCGATTTTACATTTGTAAGGTGAATGTGCAATATATATTATCTCATTATAAATATTTTTGTAGTGTAATGCATTTATCTGGAATTTTAATTGTAAATGCAGTTTACATTTTATCTCGTTATATTGAAGCACAATACGTTTATTTATATACATGTGCATCACTGCAAATGCACTCTAATAATCATATACCATCATAGTAATGATAAAATCTCATTTCGCTAATGGTTTCAATATAGCTAAATATATGATACGTGAAGTATTGTTTGTTATTTAAATCGAGATAACGCAACCACATGCATTTGTTACGTGTAAACAACCAAACACACAATCATTCTATTTTCATTTAAAAAGGTGGTAATAGGGATCCCTATTGATTTAAAAAATATATTTTCAAAATTATAGTAATGCATTTATATTAAAAACTATTACACAAATTATTTAGAAAGTATATATTTACATAAATTGAGATAAACACGCTATACGCGACTTTCTATTACGAATTATATTCAATCTAGCTACACATATATAGACTTTTACTGTCCACATTAACAGCTTTACACGTAAACGTCGATTGATTGTAAATTTTTCAATTCATTGGAAGAAGTCGGAATTAACAAAGTATTTGTTAGCAAAAAAATTTAAGTCTCTACAAAATCTTGCAAGGTATACGGTGTTTCATATTCGATTTTTTTGATGAAGGCAACGCTTTAAGATCGCCAAAGATTACTTTGATTATCTTCCATTGATTATGGTTACAAAATTAGCTGTTTTCTTAAATTTCCACGTTAACACATTGTAAATACATTGTAATCTCTTCAGAATGCACGTTCTACTGTTACATAACTGTTGTGGTTTTTTTGCCTTACAATATCAAAATTGGTTGATATCTCTCAGATTTATATATTTTAAAAATATAACCATTAAAAACACTTAACAAATTATATAAAAGGTAAAACGAATAAATTGGGAAAAGTTGAAACTTTTTCATTATAAAAATAAATAAGGGTAAATAAGAAAAGCCTTTTAAAATAATTGATTGTAAATAACAACAAAAAAATTTAGAAAAATTTCCCGAGAGCTTTACGACTATTAATAGAATGTGCATGTGTAAAGATCAAAATTATTTAAGAATTTAATAATAATTTTTAACATTTCTCATGTACGTATACAAACAAAAAATCAATCATTTATCTTCAAGAAACTATTTAATTTATCGTTTTCGACATAACAATCACACACACGCACACATCAATAAAAATAAAGTCATAAAATATTTTCAATGCTCATGTGCGTATTGTGTAATTTTTATGGTATATAGTGTGGTCATAAAATTCCCTACATATTTTGTGTCTGTAAAATGCCCTATTCAACTCAATACAAATGATTAGGGTTGAATGATAATTTCTATAAAAAAAAAAGTCATAAAAGTATCGTTCAACTAAATAAAAACAAAAAAAAAATCACCATTTCGCATTTTATCCAGCATGGTACCAGAAAAGGTTTGCCGGTTTTCTTTATGTCTGCAGCTTAATGGTGTGTATATGAGTACTAAAAATTACATTTACAAGTGGTAATATAATTTCAGTAAAAGATATTTAATTAAAACAATAACACATATATGTATTACACTAATTTCACCCATTTTCATGGCCCTACATGTTCGAATTGAGCGACAAAATAATTGGTCCTGGTTTTGCAACAGATTCGGTAGCGGACTCTCGAGCCTGTTGCAGAAATTATTTACAAGGCTCTGAAGCGGTCATCTGTGGCCGGCTAAAGCTCAAGGTATCAGAGTGTAGTTTACCAGAACATACTCGTACGTGAAACTTGTTAGGCCGCACGAAAGTAGAAAAAAAAGTAACAAAAGGGAAATAACGGGATTCAAAACAAGGACCAACCCACCAATGGAGACTGTTATTCACATACCTATCGCATCCTACACCCAAGCTCTTAGACACTCATCCTCCTCATTAGCTCCTTATGCTAAAAAAACCAGAAGAAACAAGAAAAAAAAAAAAACAAAAGGCTCAGCGAAAGAGAAAAAAAACTTAATATAAATTAATTAAATTATTAATAAAAGCTGCTCACCATGATGACCTTCTTTAATTGACTGCAACCCTCAATTTTCGCCTCAGCATACGATTTCAAAAGGCGGCTTAATTGAATGCACGGTATATGCGTGGATACTTTAGTAAGAGTCCACGCTTAATTTGGCTTCTGTTCAATACGGTTAGAATCAACGTACTTAGCGGACAACAAAACGACCAACTAAATTTATGGCCAAAACGTTTTTTGCTCAATCAATAATTACACAACAAGAAAATGTTAAACTTGAACAATGCGTGTACAACAATGATTAATATTATCAATCAACAATAATGACTGATATTGCAAAACGCGATATGGTTCAAAACGCGATATTTCAAAATGTGATATGGTACAAAATGCGATATTTTAAAACGCGATGTTTCAAACTTCGATATGGTACAAAACGTGATATTTTAAAATTATTAATTTCTTCAATTGTACTACCAACAGCAACATAAAAAAACATAGATTTGTATACGCAGGTAAGTACAACCCGCCCCGACGTTCTTCACGATACACGGGCCAACGTAAGCATGCGGCTTACAACACGTGGGAAAAATTCTAAACCCAAAAGATCAGGAGGATGAAAACAAAGAACTTAAAAACTTTTGGAACGATCGTAACATCGAACGTTACAGTTTCTAAAATATTTTTATATTGTATAAAATAAAATTAAACAAAACAACACCGCTTATTTCAATAAATGCTTACTCAGTTGCAGAGTTTGAAATTTGTTTGGCTATCGGTTCCGCTCTTTATCATCAAAATAGAGCAAACAATAATCACAATTATAAATTAGTCTTAGGACGTGTTCGAAGTTTGTGATAATTATTGTAGGTGTAATAATTATTACATTATTTTGTATGCAAACAAATTATCACAGCCACCACGTGTTGTAAATTTGACACTTCTGTAAATATTCAAAAACAAAAACGCGCAATAACAATAACTAAGCCGTATTACATTAATTTATTTCTAAACAAAATCGTACCAATAAAACTTATTACAAAATATGGAAGAAAAAATTATTTCACTCTTGTCAAAATTATTACAAAAACCAAATTATCACAAACTTCGGACACGTTGTAAATGTAAATATAGAGAGATTACGCTTTTTTAATTGTGATGAACATGGTGTGAATTGGGTCTCAACTAAATCCATCTGTTTTGTAATAATAAATTGCTTAGCAATATTTCGGGATCCGCTCAAAACGCGATATTTCAAAACGCGATATGACGAAACGAGATAAAGTACAAAACGCGATACTTTAAACCGCCATATGGTTCAAATCGCGATATTTTAAAACGCAATATGGTACAAAAAGCGAAATGGTACAACATGCGATATGGTACAAAATGCGATATTTCAAAACGCGATATTTCGAAACTCGATATGGTACAAAACGCAATATTTTAAAATTATTAATCTTTCTTCATTATAAATATAAAATTTTCTTCACATGTTCGATGGCACTAGGATATGCATTTTGAAATATCACCTTTTGAAGTATCGGGTTTTGTACCGAATCGTGTTTTGAAATATCGCGTTTTGTACCATATCGCGTTTCGTACCGTATCGCGTTTTGAAATATCGCGTTTTGAAATATAGGGTTTTGTCAAATCGCGTTTTAAAATATCGCCTTTCAAATGGACCCCAATATTTGATATTCAGGGCAAAAATTAATTAACAAAATTAGTAGTACTAAATTAACAAAAAAAGGTAGTCAACGGAGTTGTACCACATATACCATTAAAAAAATTATTATTTTTTTATTTTTACTTTATAATTATTTATTTTACAACTAGTTGGTTACAAAATATTTTGTTAGATAACACATTGTGTTGTAAGTAACTATCGGTTTATTTACAACAAGCGCACTAAACAATGAAAAACGAATAAAATAAAATCTAACTTTAAGTTGAAATTTATATGACAATAGTAAAATAGTGCATTAAAAAAGAGGATGAAATTTGAATAATCACATCAGCAAATCATTACATTACTCTTATTAACCTTTAAGGTAGTTTCTAAGACATTTCTTAAATAAGTTAATGTTCTCAATTCCTTTTATTTCTCTAGGCAATGCGTTATACTCGTACGCTTTAAGTCCTGAATAAAGAATATTATTCTCTCTTGAATTCGTATTGAAGAAGTCGAGATGGAAAAGCGATCGCCGTCTTGTCCAATATGAATGCATATCAGAGGTGTGAAAAAGAGGTCGATTAAACTTAATTAACCCTTTAAGAATTTTAAATATTACTATTATGAGTTCGCATTCTACTATCTTCGTGAATCTTAGTTGTGATATTTTTTGGAAAAGTTCGTTTGTTGGATACCTTAGTGGCAGGTGGTATATGTGTTTTAGTGATTTTTTTAAGTACCGCTAGTTCTTCTCGCCGGAATCCAGCGCAACTACCTCATACGGGGTTAAGGTATGTTAATTGAGTTAAGATGAATGAATTAAAGATAAGTAACAGAGAAGCTGAATTTGCTTAAGTTTTTTAATCGAAAATATATACGGACGAATCTTGGATTTGATCATCTCAATATGGTGATTCCATTTTAGTTTGGTATCCAAAGTTAAATGCAAATATTTGAAAACCTCAACACGTTGTATTACAACAGCATTATAAAAGATATTGTATTCATTAGCAAATTCTGAGATTGTTTTTATTCGTGAAAATCATATTTGTAGTCTTTCTAGCGTTTAGTTGAAGTCTATTTTCGTTGAGCCACAGGTTTAGCAAGTTCGGATCCGATTGCAATACATGAAAAAGATTTCCTAGGTTTGTGTTACTATACTTGAGAACCACATCGTCAGCATATAATTGAATTGTTCCCTTGAAATTTAGTTTACAGATATCATCAATGCAGATGTTAAAAAGAATCGGACCAAGTATGGAGCCTTGTGGTACACCTTTTGAGATATGCAACGAATCACTTTCTATCCGATTTACAGCTACAACTTGAAGACCGGAACCAAGACAACTGCATCGACTCAAGCTTTAAAGCCTGAAGCTTGAGGAGCAATATGTCGTAATCTACCGAGTCAAAAGCCTTTCTTAGGTCTAGAAAAAGACAAGGTACAATCTGTTTTTTATCAATATTCTCCGAAATAAAATGTGTTAGTTCGAGACATGCTGCTTGAGTACTAGATGCTATAGTAAAACCATACTGTTCTTTAGCAATAACGTTATTAGTATTTAGAAAATGTATAAGGCGAACTTTCACTATTTTTCGTATACTTTGGATATGGAATTTAAAATAGAAATAGGTCTATAATTAGTCGGCAACAATACATCCCCATCTTTGTACACTGGTACAACTCATGCCATTTTCAGTTTATCTGGAAAATATCCTTGTGCGATTGAATTATTGATCAAGTGGGTTAATGCTCTCTTCAATTTTTCTTGGAAAAATTAAAGGAACTTACTTGTTATCCCATCCCGTCCAGAAGCTGCTGCCGTCTTCAGATGTTTAATGAAATGAGTTACCTCTTCTTCGCTTACATTACCCAGATTCAATTCAACATCCACAATATGTTCTGGAATAACTAAATTAACAGGTGGCCAAGGAAAATCACACGCATATATGAAACACGAATTCATCTCATTTGCCACTGCCACAGGTTCATCAACTATCAAACCATTTATATTAAGGGAGATCTTCTTGGTTACCGGTTCACGTTTCTTATTACATATCGCTAGCTTTACCAGGCTCCAAAATTCTTTAGCGTTTCCATTACAACAACTTAATTTAGATTAAAAATACTCTCGTTGAGCTTTTCGAGTTCTGGTTACAATAGTGGTTTTCAGATAATTAAACCTTTCACACAGATGCTTGCAATTTGGATACTTGATTTTAAGCCTAAACAATTTCTCTCTCATCCTAATATCTTGGTACAAATCTTGAGTCATCCAAGGTTGTTTGAAGCGTGATCGTCGAGTAACTGGCTTGTTTTGTGTATATGCTATAACCAATCTCTCAAGATCGTAGACGAGTTCGTCCTGACTACGACACTTGTCTATGTTTTCCCAAAAGTGACTAATTTCAGCTAAATTATAATTAAAAAAATTTAAATTGTGAACTTGCTAATTTTGGTCAACGTGTAAGCTTATTTAGATCTGAATTGCTCTGTGGTCTGAAAATGATACATCCTCCAATGAAATCCCAATTTGATCTGTTAAAACATGGTCGATTACGGTTGAAGTTGTATTACGTATCCTAGTGGATTTGGGATTCATTTTATTTACTAGTAAGAAACCAAATGGTTTCTGGAAGATAAAATATCCAAATAATAACCCACTTTAGAGTTTGTTGATTCCAAAATATTTAGGTTAAGATCCCCTAATACCATTGCTCTCGGAAACCTTTCCATAATCTCTTCAAACTCGTTTAGAAATTTATCAATTTGCGTACCTGGGCTTCTTCTATATACACTAATTAAATGCATATTTGTTTTAAATAATTTCAGAAGTAGGTAGTTACCCTTATCTTCATCTTTCTCAAAAGCAACTGAACATTCAATATTTTTCTTAATCAAAACGCATATACCACCACCATTTTTTTAAAATATTGATAATATCCTTGTGCTATTAAAATTTTTAGATATATTATCTCACAATAATATGGAATCTGAAGTTTGGAAACATTTTTCAAGGTGTACGAAAGAGGTAACGGCTACATGCAAAATATGTAAGAAAAAGTTGTCATGCAAAGGATCAACAACTTCTAGTTTAACACGGCATTTAGAGAGTACGCACCAATTAAACATAAAAGTGCAATTACCCGGAACTTCTTCGCAGCAGAAAAAACATTAACAATTGACAACTATTTGACAAATTAATGTTTAGAATATATAGTAGCAAAACTCGCGGCGTTGGATGGGTTTACTATTCACGCCATCACAAACAGCAGTTCTATTCGTGATACTTTAAATAGACGAAATCTATATTTACTAAATAATGAAATTAGTTCACAAGTATTATAATGTCGCAAAGAAACAGTTGATTTCTAAAATTAAAATGCAGACCCAAGACAAAAAAAAATTTAGCCTTACTTTTGGCGAGTGGACCAGTAAGCGCAATCGACGCTACTTGAATGTTAACATTCATGATTCTAATGGCGGGGTTTATAATTAAGGATTAACAAGAATCTTTAGTAGTTGTCCCGCGGAAACAGCGCTAGAACTTCTAACCAATAAACTTAAAAGTATTGATTTAACTGATGGAGTAGCAGTAATGGTAAAATTAGGTCTCCTGCTGCCAACATCAACAACTCATCAACTATGTTATAACCACGCTATTAATTTAGCGGTTGTTGATACACTTTATACCACTCCAATTGGTAGGACTAAATGTAATATAAGTTAGGAATCAGAGAACGAATATTCAAGTGAAAATATAATTACAAGCGATGATGCGATGACGCGAACTTACTAACAATCGAAGGTGTTTTAATGTTTTTATTTAAAACTCTCGAGAAAGAAAACTCTCATATTGCTAAGGAAATGTTAACCGCTCTTAAACACCGTATCAGTCAGCGTCGAAATAATGACATAATTTCTGTAATGAAGTTTATGCAAAACCCACAATCAGTAAAAGAAACAAATTGTGATTTTTTTTTAAATGGAAGCAAAGCAAAAAATCTCAAAATTGATAAAATTGTATTCAACGTTGCTTTCAACAACGAATTCTTCGCCAATAGTTTCAGATCCTGAGTCTGTTGTTGAATTGTTTACAGTGACTGATACAGATGAGACATGTCAGGAGTTATTTCTGATGATTTGAAGAATGTATTGGATTGTTTAAAGAGAATACAACCCACCTCAACCGAAAGTGAACGCATTTTCTCTTTGGCTGGTAACGTGGTTTGCCGTAAAGGCATAATTTCTCTGATAAGAGTACTGACATTATCTGTTTTTTGAAAAGTAATTTCTTAAACCAATGAATTAATAAATTATTTTACTATAAGACTAGGAAAGCTCGAGCTACCCGAGCTTGCCTCACCAAAAAGCTCGCGGGCTCGAGCTTACGAAAAAGGTCGAGTTTCATAAACACTAATTTGAGGGGCTAGGGGATATATTGGAAAAACACCTATATGCATTATCTGAACAAAAATAAATATCATAAAGTACGTTGAATTGTTGGACGATTTACTAACCACCTATGTAGTCAAAATTTGGTGGTACAAATTGGATATATAACGTGCGCTTGTCATCCCCGTTACAAAATATACCTAATTTCTAAAAAATGAACCAAGAAAACTGGATCCAAACCTTGAAGATATTTTCTTCTCAAGAATAAAAATTACAATGACAATAGCCGGGTATAGTTACCATTCTAGTTACGCTAGTTTGTGTTGTATTATAAACATAAAAGAGTTTCACAAACAACAAATGAATTAGTGTAAAATCTTATTATGTAATTCTAGTGGCGTGTGTCCAAACGACTCACATTTTCATTTACGTTTATTTACAAATTTGTTCCTACTCAAGTTTCAGTAATAAACGTAAAAACCTTTTTTCTTTCTTGTCGCATATATTTAAATAAGTGTGTGTACACAATTATTTTTTTTTCTTTTGCGTTTATTCGACTGAGGTCATTGTCAACCAAGTTGAATTCCATCAGGTAAATAAACGAGAAAACTTTTTTTGCAATTTGGGCAGTTCATGTGTTCAACGTGCCACATATTTGCAATTTTTCCATATTAGCCAATAATCAATGAAATATTGGAAGGGGTAAGAATAAGTTTTTTGGTTGGTTGATCGATGTAGAAAATGATTTTTTTTTGGTCAGTCACCAGAAAAATTGTATAAAAACCTCGCCAATATTTTATTGAAGGATTAGAATTTTGCGGAATTTCTTTTTATTCATAACGAAATATAAATTGATTATTATCTTTAAACAAATTCTCGTTAAATTTTTGTTTTTTGTTTTTGGGAAATTTGTTTTTGGAGATAAATTGTGTATATGTGTATGTATATAAAAAAAACATAAAAAAACAAAGATTACTAACTAAAGGGCACCGGTCGTTGGGTGTCTGTGGGCTATCCCTTATGTGACGGGAGACGACAAGTGCTTTGCATCAATAACCTAATTCTAACCTAAAATTTGTTAGGGGCATGTGGCTAACTTTTTTTTTCCTACACTTTTAGAAAAACGGGGTTGATGGGGCTCCGAAAACGAGTTCAATAGAGTCCATGTATATTCGGAGTTAATAGCTAACTAATAGAGATTACATATTTATTAACTCTTTTTAAGTGCACAAATTTAAACACCATTTAATTGTTGATTGTGTTTCCTTTTCGGAGATTTATTATATTCCTTTTAAAAGTTAATTTTTGTCGCTTTACGGAATAAAAATTGATCTCCTAAAATAGTTTGTTTAGTTCGCCAACTATAGTTAATGCAGAACTCTCTCCGACGTTTATATATAGCAATTTTAGGAGTGGAATATCAGCTCTTATATAGGGATAATGTAAGTTCCCCAATTTGGAGTTAAAATAAATTAAGTTTGTTTATTACACATAATAATATATTCAGTATTTCAAATCAAAATTAAAAAAAAATTTTATTTCAATTTATAATAATTTTTGTTGTATTTCTTTATTGTACATAATATTTATAAATTATAATAATTCTTAATAAATTTAATTTTTTACAAAATATACTTTGGAATAATAAAACTTTTACTGTTATTGATAGGACTATGGATTTCAAAGGGACTTTTTACAGTGAGCTGATCTAAAGAAATTATTTCAATTTCCCCAGTATTTTTGACCTCATAGCCCATAATATTTTTATCAAATAAAAGAGTGTTAAATTTTTCAATAGCAAAAAAAAATTTATTTTCATGTTCAAATATTAATATTATTTTGCCAAATTCAGGCATTTTCTTAAAGTTTGATAAGGTACAAACACAAAAACTTGTTCGGTACAAAAATCCCTTTTCTATTTTTTGTATTATTTTTTATTAAGTGTGTGTTTGGATTCAATGAAAATTTTTCAATAATAGTGTCTTTCACATGTACGGGGAGTAATTCCGATATTGGTAATTTTTCATCAATATTATACTCAGCCTCAATAATATATTTATTCATAGTGGATGATTTAGCATAAAAACATTGATGCTTTATTGCTAAAGTTTTGCATACATTAATAAAATTATGACAGGTGGAAGCCATTTGTTTAAAGTTATTATGTTTACCTTCGAATCTCATTGTCCAAAGATAAATTAACGGTCCCATTTGTTGAATTATTCGTGGATAATGGATAAGAAAATGTTGCTTTGGAATGATTTTATGATCAGGATGATATTATTGATATTAATTCAGATAATTTGTTTAGCATAGTATTAGGAATGCGTGGAGAAAATACAATTTGCATAATTTCTAGAAGAGAACATATGATACTAAACTTTGATTCTAAAACACTTTTGTTTTTAAGTAGTATATCTATAAAAATAATCGGAAAATACCTGATGAGACGTGTGGCCCGGCTTATCAAGGTTTATAAAACTTGGCCGGTTTGTGTTATCCAAAAGTCCGTAATTGAAACATGAAATTCTATCATTGAGCTCAGATACAGTGAGAATTTTTTGTTTTTTAACCATATATATCAAGAATAATTTTAATTCATATTGGCCGATGCCTTCTAAAAAATCATGCATCACATCAACGCTTAGCGAAGCAAAAGTGTTGAAGAATTTCAAATCATTTAAAACACAATACGTTTTAAATCCAAAATCATTTTTGGCTAAATGTTGAGCAGCATTTGTTGGATTCCTTAAGATAACATCATTTTCAGAAAACAAATGTTGTGTCTGATCTTTTGAAGAGAGACAGAATCTGCAAAAATAGTTAGAATTGAATGATTCATGAAGACCATATAAAGTATTGGCGCCTAAATTGTCATGAGCCACTGATAAAATAGAACCTTTTACAGTAAATGTTTCTTCAAGGTATTGAACTTCAATACCAGTATGTTCAAGATACTTTAAGTCTTCGACTATTGGCTGTAATATTGCGCCAAATCCAGTTGACTTAATGTCCTCAGCATAGCATAAGGCCACTAAAAATATATTTTCAAGGTGCGAGTTTAACTCGAATGGTAAATTTAATATCGTAAAGTAAATGCCACAAATTTTATGAACTTTGGTTTTAGATCCAAGAGGATTTACGGCTTCCAATTCATCAGAGAATAATTGTATTTGAAAAGAGAATTTTTCTTGTGAAAAAAATGGATTAGTTTTATAATACAATCCATCACTAGGTTTTAATATGATGGAAGGGTCGGAAGTATCATTATTGAAAATGTGAAATAGAAATTTTTGATTTAAAGAAAGAAATTTCAGGGTCTCTACTATGAATATAAACATAAAAGTATTCGTTTTTGGTCGAAATACGTAAGTGTTTTGTTCCTTGCAAATATATCTATCTCTTCGAACAGATACTGACATTTCTTTTGGTTGGGGAATTCCACATTTTAAAATAAGTTGTTTGCGCTTATATGTCGAGTTTATACCTTTAAAAGGATTATCAAGAAATTGTTGAATACTCAAACCAAATTTTTGTTTTCCCTCAACAATTGATTTTAACTTATTTAAAATGTTCTTGGTAAAAGTAGTTACTGATTGTACTATAGAATCTATTTTTGTGTCAGCTATATTTTATTTATTCATTTCTAAGATGAATTGTTCCGAAGTATTATTCATTGACACCTCTTCTTCTAAAGATAATTCTGAACGATTTATTTCTAGAGGTTTGTCCCGTTCAATATTTATGCTAGTGTTGGGAGTGTGTACCAAAGCTGAATTAATATTTTCCTTTGAATGAATTGAAACTTCCTTTTTTTCATGGTAAATTAAATGCTTTCGTAATCCACTAAAAGTTTTAAACTTAAATTTACATTTATCATATCCGCAAAATAAGTCAGTCTTATTCTGTTCATGCAAAACATGTATTAGTCTTAAATGCCTAATATACATTTTGGAACTACATAGTTGCTTACAAATAAAACAAAATAACTTCATTATACAACTTACATGTGGTTAAAAAATAAAAAAAAATAATTATAAACCAGCCTCGTTAAAGCTCGTTAATTCTAGCCGATTTTTAATATCGATTATTCTGGCAGTAGGCAGTTTTGAATTTAATTCATAAATGGCATGGTCCATAAAATTAAAAAATGTTTGATGTCTATCAGTGTATTCGCATCCGAAGACAAAAAATGTCTTAAATAACGTGTCAAATACTACAAGTGAGGAGCAACCGTCTATAGGAATTTCTTGTGCATCTATAGCAATTGTGTATCTTGATATGACCGCTTTATTAGTACCGTAAGCAATGATGGCTGGTCCACTAAAATTAGGTGCTGGTTTCCCAATCTGCCATAAATGAAAAACAAATTAGTTATTGAGTTTCCTATTTAGAATAGAATGTTGCTTAATTTACCTTATGAAATTTAATAATAGAAATTTTTCGATCGGCAGAACTACTCTTCCTTCCTCTTGTAGGAAGTAATTTAGACAGTATCAGAAAATCATTAGTTTCTAAGTCCCACCCTTAAATTATATTAAATACATTTTTTATTAGTAACAATTGATTAGTTTAAAATAAAAATAACTTACGGTCTTCATCGCTGATCTCGTCATCGTAAAGTTTTATTTTAAAACTATCTCCAAGTTGAATAACATTCTTTTTTAATTCAGGCCATTTTTCGGTAAGATGGTAACAGTTTTCCGGATATCTTAAATTAAAGTCTTGTTGAATCTGTAATAAATTTTTAAAAAATATACCTATTAGAAATTGACAAAATATAATTAATTATAAATCACCAACCAATCCAGGTGTATCAAGGAATCTTGGGAAGTTTTTCAATATATCCTGGCTACCAGATGATCTTAAGGCAATAGTTTTTGCCATTCGTTCAAAAATTTCGTTTTTCTGCACCGAGGGGCAAGCATTCCTTAAAAACCGTATATCTTCTTCAAAGTCTTCATGTACTTCTGGAGAAGTTAAAATGGCTTCTTCGGCTATAGATTTCTTTATTTTTCCACTGCCTGAACTAGTTCGATTTATTGTTTTTAATCGGTTCCCGATGTAACCTCCCCTGGTATTTGGATCATAAAATATTTCCTAACAAATTAAAAGAAAATTAAAATTATGCAAATATTAAGCAAGTGGACTCATATTACGTATTTTGTAGGATCACCGCCACACAAATTGCTAAACAGTCTCGCAAGCGCTTTTGCCCAATTATTTTTTTCTTCACGAGTTGGATGGGGACCGTTTACTTCGGTTAAATGTTGTACGGTTAAATTTATTAATCTCTTTCGAGTTGTGTCTTTTAAAGTCTGTATTTCCCTGTATTCCTTAAGTATGTTTAGACCTGATAAACTTTGGTTTAAATGCCTTTCGAGTTCGTTTGTAATAAAATCGAGGTCAAGTTGAACTTTCTTGGGAAAATTTCCAATAAAACAATTTTGTCTTCTTAATATTCCTCTACTACTGGCATCAATATCACTTTCAATACCTATATTTATTTCCACAGGATCTGTTTGTGTGGCTTCGTCTTTGGTTAATTCTAGAAAAGTAATAATATAAACGACAGTGTTTCGGTATTTGATAATTTGTTAAAGAAATCTACCTTTGTTTTTAGATTTCCTTATATAAAATATCTTCTCTTGTACGTTTCCAGATTGAATATGATACTGAAGTACTTCATCCGTTATTTGAGCACCTTCTTTATCCTCTAAAGAAAACAAATCTGATTCAGTCAAGATTAGTGATGTGCCGAAAGCTATAAACGCTACCAATTAGAAAAAAATATATACAAAATAAAAAAACAAAACACATATAATTTAAATTTTGTTAAAGTGTTAATAAACTTGGTCGAAATAAATTGTTCACTTCATGAGCTGTAGAGGTAATTTGGCTGACAACTACCTCTGCGTTTCTTTCTACAAAAATGGTTTTATGTTGGTTCTGGTTCGTTATTTTTAAATTTTTGGGTTTTTTTAAATTTCTGATGTTTATCTTTTGCTTTGTCAATTCACAGAGCTATTGTTTGAAATCGAGAAACAGATGGTAAACATTAAAATTTACTGATTGATATTTGGATATAATTAACTAGAAAACATCATCGGTAATCGATCCATTTGAAAGTCTCCATTGGTAATCGTCGATGACGCTTTCCAGCAATAGATTGTAAAACAGTTTAGATATGGTTATAAATGTTTAAGCGATTGTTCTCCCATATCGAGATCTTTTAATAGATAATTAATGAAACACGGATTAATGTAATACAATCTAGGTGAACAGGTGAACAATTTGTTCCCCGCGATACATTTTATGGGAATCAATTTTATTGAAACAACATGCAGCACACATAATTTATGGAAACTATTTCTTTTAATCATTTACCAGATATAATGACATCCATTGTGGTGATTTTTGATTTATCGTCAAACTCAACGAACACATATTTGATTAATTCGTTATGCGAAATTCGAAATAATAATTGTTGTGCCATCTTTATTTAAAATTTAACACCGTTCTTTACACTAAACTTCGTTGGGAGTTAAATAAGCTTCTTATGAAGACTTGAATATAACGCACATTAATTTGCACAAAAATTCTCGATTTATTTTCTAATTTTAAACAGTGCGTAGTTAAATCTCTAAGATACTATCTAATCAACTATAGTTAGTATGACACTTTATTACTTACTATGCTTATATTCACTAATTTGCACTTTAGTTTTACACTATTACTAAAGATACATGTTAAACCGAAAGTGATCTGACTGAGTTTTATCCGAACGTGATCTGACTGAAAATTTGGGTTGGTGTTTACATGGGACTTTTTTATTTGATCTGAGCTGACAGTTCCAATGTCACTTTGTTCTAAAATTACATTTAAATTATTAAAAAATTATTTAAAATAATTTAAAAACTACTTGGAAAATGTATAAAAACATTTTGCCCTTTTAACAGTATGAAAAAATCTGTCAGTTCAACTAAACTAAAGTTTACATGTTTAACTCAATATACAAACTGACTCAACCAACCAAATTTGAGTTGACCGAACTCAGACTACTTTCAGATAACTTTCAGTCAAGTCACCGTTTACATGTTGAATTTATCTCGGACGTTTTCAGTCAGATCACTTTCGGTTTAACATGTATCTTTACTATATATTAAATTGTAAAATAATTATTTACTTTTCACTTACAGCACTTAAACGATCTATCCAATTCGGGGGTTACCAGAATACTATTTTTTCACAAAATTTATAACGGTCATGTTTAACACCGATCGGAGTTAATTTTTATTACTTTCGGAGTTCTATAATTTACTGTTAGTTAGTACTCTGATCAAAGTTAAGTAAAACGACATTCGAAGTTAAATGTTAAACTGATTTCTAAATAAATAAATTTTAGCCCAAAGAGTGTTTAATATTATTATTTAACTGTTCTGCGGGGCTAAAAATAATAACTTTGCCGCTATGTCAAGAAATTGCACAAAAAAGGCGTTAAATATGGTCAACTCCTGTTGTTGGAGTTGAAGCACACCGGATATTTCTAAGAGTGTACGTGATCTATCTCTACGTCTCCCTATATGGTTAATCCAGTTTCTCACCTTATTTTCCCTTTTGGTTGTTTTCAACCAGATTTTTCTGCACAAACACGACTATATCTAGATCATAAGGTGAGCTACAAAAATCCCACGACTGACTTCTTCTACCCGACTTGAGTACCGAGATTAAGTCAGTCGTAGTAGCATTCCTTCCTTAAGGTAACTTTTTTAACGACTTGATTTGGTGTTAAAGCTGAATCTAGTCACAATAAGTTACAATTTCAACAGAATAATGCCCCTATTCATTCGGCTAAACTAACCAAGCAGTTTTTTTTTTAGCTCTAATGGTATCCCAATATTGGACTGGCCCGCCTGTAGTCCAGGGTGGGATGTTGTAACATCACTTTCAATTCGATTCGATAGAGTTTACGTTTGTTGTTTCATGAATAAAATTTTATTCTATTGCGCTTTTTAATTACGCTTTTGCTATTGCGATCGCTGTATGTTGCGTACTTCTCTTTCACATCGGTAAAGTATCACATACAAAAAAGGCATAATTGGAATGCGAAATAGAGTAAAATTATATTCTTGAAAGAAAAGGCAAAACTCTAACGCTAGGACTATGAGTAAGTATTATTTTTCGTTTCTCGCAAAATTGTTTAATATCGTATGATCCGAAAGGGGGTCCATTATCCGTAACAATTTCAGACGGCACCCCGAATATTGCAAAAATTGACCACTTCTGAGATAGGTGTTGACATGTGGTATTACGCGTTTGTTGTATATCTAAAAACATGCTGTAAGCATCTACTAATATTAAATATATATTACCTCCGAAGTGAAAAAAATCCAAATGGATTCGTTCAAATGAAACAGTGGTGGCTGAACAACTGGAATTTATGCACTTCTTCGGTACATTTAAAGTTTTTCGACAAATTTCGCTTTCCTTCACAAATTTTTCGATTTCTTTGTCTATTGAGTGCCACCAAAAGTAAGACCTAATCTGCATTTTCATTTTAACAATTCCATAAATTTAAAATTTCTTGACAAAGACTCACTGGAATTACTAAACGGTTACCATAAAATATACACCCATCATCACAACATAACTCAGATTTTGTATCTGTTTTTACATAGCTTTCTTGACCTGTTCAATGTCGATGGGCATTTCAGAAGAAACATTTATTGAATTTATACTTATGTGCTTAATATTCGTACTGCTTTGAAGCGGCAATCGTGACAAACAATCTGCATTCGACATTTTTAACCCGGGTCGATGTAGTATTTTATACTTGTACATTGAAAGTATAAAGGACCATCGCTGCAATCTTGATGCTGCGATGCGTGGAATTTCCCTTAATGCTTGGTGATCCGTATATACAGTAAATTCTTTGCCATATATATATTTGTGGAATTTTTTAACGGCATATACGACAGCCAATGCCTCTCTATGAATCTGAGAATAATTCTTCTCAGCTGCTGACAAAGTACATGATGCAAACATTACCGGCTTTTCCTCCCCGTTATAATAACGGTAAAGTACAGCCCCAATTCCGTAAGGGCTTACATCCGTAGATATTATTATTGGCTTATTCGGATCAAATTATTATTGGCTTATTCGGATCAAATAATTCCAGGACATTGTTTAATTATTAACATCTTTGCTTCTTGAAAAGACTTTGCTAAACGATCAGACCACTCGTATTTAGCGCCTTTATTTAATAACGCATAAAAATCTACTAATTTGGCGGACAGATTGGGAATAAATCGTCAACGATAGCAATTAAGTAATCCTAAAAGGATTGCAACTCCGTGACATTTTTAGGTGATGGCGCATCAATTATTGCCTGTATTTTTTTAGGATTCTGCTGAATAGTGTTGTTTGACTAGACATCACCTAAATATTCAACTTTCGTTTGAAGAAAACAACACTACCTAAAATTAATTTTCACATTGTGGCTATTGAGACGTTCTAAAGTTTGAAATAAATTATTTCGACATTCCTCTAATGACGAGCCACCGATGATTATATCATCCAAATAACAATATACATTTTTCAAATCGACTAATATTTGGTCTATGACAGACTGAAACAAGGAAGGTGCGCTTGCTGCACCAAACGGAAGACGAGTAAATTGAAAAAGACCACGATGTGTATTAATCGTCAATAAATGTTGTGATGACGGAGAGACTTCTAACTGTTGGTATGCCCCCGGATAAATCTAGCACACTAAAATAGGAACAATTACTGAGACTGGCAAAAATATCCTCTATAGACGGAAAGGGGATATTGTTCTATATGAATAAACCGATTTATGGTGACTTTAAAGTCAATACATAAACGAATATCTCCGTTTGCTTTTGGCACTATGACTACAGGACTAGCCCATTCGGAATATTTAACTGGAATTATTATTCCATCACTTACCAACCTATTAATGTCCGCTGCCTTTTTTTTTCAATCGCAACGGAACTGCATACGACTTATGAAAAATTGGAGTACACGACTTAATATGAATATCAGCTTTATAACAACGAATATCATGATTGTTATCCTCTGATACCAAATTCGGAAACTGACTTCATATAGAATGCTCTATATCTTCATTGATTTGATTGATTTGCCCGACAAAATTGCATGACGTCCAACCAGGCTCGACCAAGTAATGCTCTAAGTTGACACAATGTATTGGCAACCACTATTTCTAACACATATCGTTGCTCACTAAAACTCACTTGAACTTGTATTTTCTCCATTATTACTAAATTTTGACCTGAAATAGTTGACAAACAGTTATGGCAATCTAATAGTTTTACTTTATGACTAAACTTATCTCTATATTCTTGGTAACTGATGATACTTGTCCCCGCTCCTGTATCCACTTCCAATTCGACTACCACTCCTTCAGTGAGTAAATTGAATACTGCTGACGTTGATGGATTATCGACGAAATTAATGGTTTTAATCTGATTATTCACATGTCTATAACATACTTTGGATGTATGACCTCTTTTATTGCAGCAAAAACAGACCCAATCCAAACACACTCAGAGAAAACTAATGATAAATCGATGGTTATAATTATCATTTATAGATTAGATGAACCATTGTCACAATTTAATGTTAAACGGTACCATTTTATTAGTAATAGGAATTATTTAAAAAAATAGTTTAATAATTTTGATTATCTAATGATATTTTCAATTGTTTTCGATTTTGATGATCATCATAATCATTTTGAATGATTTTTGAAATGATTATCGTTATTCATACATGATTAATTATTATTAAACAAAGTGATGGAATGTACTAACAAATGATCAATATTATAACGGTGTTTTTGACCATATTTTATGATTAGCGTTGTCATACATATAAACTCCTTAATTATATTTACAAATTAATGTTAATTTTAATCATTACAATCGTATAGTCCTAATCATTGAAAATGATAATTCCAACCAAAAGATTATTGAATATACTACCAGTTGATAATTATATCTGTTCTTTAGAAATTAGTTTTATTTATCTTGTGTACAGTTCTGAGTGTGGTTATTTTTTCTGGTTAATAAAAAATATTTTTTTAAAATAAAATAAATATAATTTTATTATTAAAAATATTTGTGACTAATTGTTATTAATCGGTTATTATTTAAAAAAAATGCTAGTTATAAAAAGTGAACATGTTTTGTGAAATAAATTGAAAAGAACCATCGCATTAAATGAACCGTTATTTTCTCGAAAAGTAAATATTCCATGTGGTTTTGATAAAAAAAAATAATCTAAAAGTAGTACACTTGCCGATGTGAATTAGTGTGGTAAAAATCAATCTATTTCATTATAACAATTAAAAAAATATAATAATAGTTCTTCTGGATATCCAATTATTTGTGTTATATACCTAGTGATTTATCAAAAAGTTTTTGAAATGGACAACTTCACAATGGCAATATTGATTTACCATGATAAAAAAAAAATGACGTGCATAAATCATATCGCTCAAGATCTTCAATATGATGACGTTATTGCAAAAGGTAAATATAGTGTTTTAGAGCTAAATTATTTAAATTACATATTATATTGTATAAATACTTATTTATATAGCGGCATCTGAATTTAATTGATTCAGTGTTCCCGTTACATTGTACGACTGTACCTCAGATTGTGAAATTCCTGAGTCAATGTTTCAGTCTTATTGCCTCACCATGTCTAAATTAGGCTTGATTCAATTTAAAGTAAATACGGACGAGGTTTCTTTTGAATTTACTGACTTAAGTATTGGAAGTGATAATTTACTAAGTCAAAATAAATCAGAGCCTTACGCCACTGTACCAAATTTTGGCAGTGAACAAGTATGAACAACGCTACTTTTATTTACGATATTATTATTATATATACTTTAATATTTCAGGAAATTGAAGATTTACTAATTCAAAGCTACCCGACCGTAATAAGAAAAATAAAATCTGCCAATGGCAAATTAACATCAAAAGAGAGAAATGACATATCCAAAATAATCATCAAACAGATTGTAAACAAATATCCAAATCAACCGTAATTTAAGATTTACTGATTGTTTTATAAATTTCACTAATGCTTAGTTTCGCTTTTGTGATATTTTCAGTATTTTAAAAGAACAGTTTTTAAAATTAACTAAATCTATTAAATTGCTGTTTCCCAACGAACTGGAGGAAACTTATTACATTCCCGCTTCTGGTGGAATTATTGCAAAAGGTAAAGAAATAATATTTTTTCTAAATTTAAAATGGTATAATTAATGAACATTAAATAATTTGTCTAGGTAAATTATTTAACTCGTACAATAATTATAGAGCTGAGCTTGGGCGAATTGGATTCATACAACGACGTTCCAGATCTTCAAGTAACACCAGCTCGACTGTATCTGGAGGAACCGAAATAACTGACTTAGGTAAAATGTATTTTGTAATATCGATACTTTTAAAATATTATACTACTTTTTAATTGATACGGTTTAAAGTTAAAATTGTAGCGTGAATAGTAAATTTATAATTTTTTAGAAATGTGTGGTGTGAAAATTTTGAAGTATTCTGATATTTCTTTCAGTTTGTGCGTTATTTTTCGTTCTTTTCGTAGCTGAACTGAACAAAAATTTCTTAAAGATTCGCTTGTCAGTAACATTCACTTCCTGTATATCGCGTTTTAATTAAAATAGTTATTGGTTCGCAGGTTAGGCCTTAATAGGTCAACCAGCGAGTTAATAAGAACTTTAAGTAAAAGCGCAATATATATAAAGTGCATGTTATTCTGGCCATCGAATCATTATGAGCTTGTCGTTTAATCGTTGAATTTACCTGTCATTTAACATAGTGCAAATTGCGCGAACCGAAGTTAGTGTCAGAAAAAATCAAAATTTTCACAGCACTTTTTAAAAATAATAATTTTATAATCGGTAGCTAATTTGTCAAATATTCTTTAAGGTTTCTTATTGATTTGCTTGTTATATTATGTTGTATGTTTTATTTTATTTTAAAGAAATGTTTTTTTTTAATTTTTCATTTAGACGCAATTATAGACACTGATATTGAAGAAGACATTGAATATTTGGGATGTCATACTGACGATATCGTTTTAATTGAATCGAAGTGGAGAGCAACTCATTCCTACCGAATTAATCTATTAAAATCTAACTTATCTACATATGATTATTTCGAAAAATTTCCAAGTCTAAAAACGCCAGCTATTTCAAAATTGGTAAAATTTTAAAACTATTAATATTTTCGTTTAAATAATTATTACTTAATTTAATTTTGTTTTTCAGTTATTAATCGATACCAAATTGAAATATCCAAGTTTAGAGTCTAGCGAGAGAGAACTGGGTAAATATATGCCATATAATTGTTGAAAAAGAAAAACTGAAGAAACATGATACATTTGTGATGAACCTGATTAAACGCATCGAAACAGCTGATGAAAGTACTGTTCTTAGAAAATATACCACGTTAAAATACTTTTATAATTTATAATTTTATTACAGATGAAAAATTGGCGCTATCTTTAGTTTTAATTCCATATATTTTACCAAATAATGGCAAAAGAAGGTCAAACGGTCGATATCGAGCTTCAAAGTCAGAAATTCAAAATTCGTTTATTTCTCTGTACAAGGTACTAATAAACTAGATTCATTTTAATTTTGTAATTACAATATTTTTTTTATTTCAGACGGCAGTAGAATTCAATGAATCGAAAGGCCCACAGGAATTTCCAAAATTAGTATTTATCGGAGAACCTCTAGATCTAATCTACGTTTGTGTACTAGGTGAAAAATGTATATTCAAATCTGCCTTAGAAGCACTTTCTCTGTGTTTTAATATTTACATGGGTATTAATGTTAAATACCCACCTCTGAGCAACCACATATGGACGTTCGTGCAAAGGGCTATATTCAAAGTTAGATTGGAAAATGACGAAATAATCCCAAGTGTTATAAGATTAATCAATGACATCGAAAAAAGTAATATGAATTAAGCATGAAAATTAGTTTAATAGTTTTAATATATAACAAACTCAGTTGAGTTTACCTCGAAATTAATTTTAGATAACTTATTTAGATAATAGCTTTAATTGTTTACTTTTAAATTAATAATTGAATTATTTTATTTGCAAAATGTCAACAAAAATTAGTTGTAAAACTTGTAAAATTTGCTTCAGAACAAAACAAGAAGGACTAACCCATATTCAGTTAAATCATCGTAATTTGCATTATTTCCAATGCTTTTATGACGGTTGCGATAGACAATTTAGTGTATATAACTCACTTTATAAGCAACTTAATTTGCATTCGCAAGCAGTAAGAAATTTAAATTTAGAAAACAGTACGTCAGAATCAGTAGATGGCCCTATTGAAAGGAGCTGTTCTTTAAAAGAAGTTGATAATGAAGCAAATTTGAATAGTACAAGCGACATTTACTTTGAAAAAAGCAAGTTATATAATGATTTTGTAAAAATAATTTTAAACATTTATTGTGATGATAGTCTTTCTCGCAAGAAAGCCTTCGAAATTTTAAAAAGTCTGTCGTGCTAGACTTATAAGTTTAAGACTTATAAGACTTATTTTATAAAAATCCTACAATTTTCCAATTGTCTGTTATCACAAACTGAGGATATTGATAAATTTTTTAATCCTAATATGCTTAAATCAGAATATTTATTATCGAAAGAGTTACAAAATTTAAATTATTTTATTCCAAGTCAAAATTTTTCTTTACATTACGAAGATGAAGTATGTACAAGTACTAGCAATAATTCTTCATTTCGGAAACTTGAATTTAGTATGCAAATAGTACCAATAGATAAGGTATTTGAAGTTCTATTTAACAACGAGATATACATTAGCAAAATGCTTGAATTTATTGATTATTTACAAAATCAAAAGGATAACAATATTCATAATTATTATCACAGTCTAGGCTGGAATAATATTAATATGGTAATTCCAAAACAAGCTGGTGTTATTACACTGCCGATTTTTTTATTTTATGATGATTTTGAACCTAATAATGCCTTGGGTTCTAGATCAAATTATCGGAAAATAGGCGGAATCTATATTAGAATTCCTACCTTACCTAATGATTTAATTTCAAAAGTTAGTTCAATTTTTCTTCTTGGTTTAGTTTACTCGGAAGATAGAAAAAGCTTTGGGAATCGACGAGTATTTACACCCATAAAAGAAATTTTACAAAAATTACAAAAAAACGGCATTTATATTAAAGAAAAAAAATTAACTATAAAATTTGATTTATCTGCCATTTTAGGTGACAATTTAGGTCTTAATACAATATTAGGTTTTACGGAAAGTTTTAGTTCAACTCATTATTGTCGATTTTGCAAAATGGCAAAAGAAGAATGTAAAACATCTGTTTTAAATGATGATTTATTAATCCGAACTGTTGAAAATTATGATGAAGATTTGTTGATTAACAATTTACAACTAACAGGCATAAAAGAAAATAGTATTTGGAATACTCTAGAACATTTCCATGTTGTAAGAAATTGGAGCGTGGATATAATGCATGATTTTTTAGAAGGCATTTGCCATTATGACTTAATGGTTATTCTTAAATTATATGTTAATGTAAAGAAACTATTTTCCATTGAACAATTAAACTTCAGAATTCAAAATATGAATTTTGGGCATTTCAATATAAATAAACCTCCTTTGTTGGATTGTGGTATTTTGAAGAAAAACAAATTTAAAATGAGTGCGTCAGAAATGTACACTTTTGTTACATATTTTGGAACACTTGTGGGAGATTTAGTTCCACATGATTGCCCTACTTGGAAATTATACATTCTACTGAGACAGATTATGTCAATAACATTTGCGTATTCCGTTCATAATGATGATTATAAATATTTGCAGTCATTAATTGAAGAGCATAATGCTCAATTCATTGATCAATCTAATTCACATTTGAGACCAAAACATCATCTTCTCACACACTATCCTAGAATTATGCATAAAATTGGGCCGCTCCGTGAATTTTCTTCTATCAGATTTGAATCTTTTCATCAAAGGTTAAAAAAAAATATCAATTTGTCCAAGAATAAATGTAATATAATTAAAACTATCGCAACAAAAAATCAAATAATTTTGAATAACTATTTAATTAATTTTAAATCGGAAAATTCAATAAAACATGGTCAGTTAAAAGTGGTTGACTCCACTTTGATATCAGCACAGTTTAAGTTTACTTGCCAAAACGTACTTCATACCGTTCCATTTCTTCAGTCCGACAACTGTATTTTAAAGAAGCAATCTATAATACATATAGGTTGGTATAAAGATGATATCGCGAAATTTGCTATTATTAAACATATATTATTTTATAAAAATAAATATTTTCTTTGCGTTCAATATATAAAAAACTTTGGGTTTAATAATCATTATTACGGATATGATGTAGCCTTCTCAAAATGTTTTGGAACCGTTTTGTTAACTAAAAAGAATTTTAAAAATTTGCACCTTAATGTTATTCAAAATAAAAATCTAAGTATTATTAATAATTTCATATAAAGCGTATTCAATTTGGTTTGAATTAAATAAATATATTTTTAGCATAATAACATATGTACAGTACATGTATGAGTTTGTATAAAATAACCATTATTATGTTATTGATAGTAGTAAATTTAATTTTTATGTATGCACATTTGAAGTTAAAATAAAAGTATTGAAAAACACTGAATTCGAAAAAAAAATATGAGTTTTACTTAAATAAAAACATATATATATATATATATATATATATATATATATATATATATATATATATATATATATATATATATATATATATATATATATATATATATATATATATATATATATATATATATATATATATATATATATATATATATATATATATATATATATATATATATATATATATATATATATATATATATATATATATATATATATATATATATATATATATATATATATATTATATATATATATATATATATATATATATATATATATATATATATATATATATATATATATATATATATATATATATATATATATATATATATATATATATATATATATATATATATATATATATATATATATATATATATATATATATATATATATATATATATATATATATATATATATATATATATATATATATATATATATATATATATATATATATAGATATATATATATATATATATATATATATATATATATATATATATATATAATATATATATATATATATATATATATATATATATATATATATATATATATATATATATATATATATATATATATATATATATATATATATATATATATATATATATATATATATATATATATATATATATATATATATATATATATATATATATATATATATATATATATATATATATATATATATATATATATATATATATATATAATATTATATATATATATATATATATATATATATATATATATATATATATATATATATATATATATATATATATATATATATATATATATATATATATATATATATATATATATATATATATATATATATATATATATATATATATATATATAATATATATATATATATATATATATATATATATATATATATATATATATATATATATATATATATATATATATATATATATATATATATTATATATATATATATATATATATATATATATATATATATATATATATATATATATATATATATATATATATATATATATATATATATATATATATATATATATATATATATATATATATATATATATATATATATATATATATATATATATATATATATATATATATATATATATATATATATATATATATATATATATATATATATATATATATATATATATATATATATATATATATATATATATATATATATATTATATATATATATATATATATATATATATATATATATATATATATATATAATAAGTCCAAACATTCCATGATTATGTTGTATCATCATATTGATTGTTTTTATCATTACAATAATGGTAATTTTAATTATTATCATGATTGTTAGTAAGAATTAATGATAAATCAAATCAATTCTATGGTTTCAAAAAAAAAAAAAAAAAAAAAAAAAAAAAAAAAAATTCAATGGTAGTTTATTTGATAAATTTTATCATGAAATTGATCACTTGTATTATTTATATTATAAATTAAATCATTCTTATGATATTAATAATAAGAAGATAATCATTACAATATTAAATTCAATCATTTAATATTTCTAGAAAATCATAAATATGTTAAAATTTATCATAATAATATTATAAGCAATTATTTGCATTCTAAAAACAATCATCTTTTAGTTAATTTAATTACGTAAAATAATAAAACCATTTATTATTGTGGTAGAACCAATTAAGAAAAGAAATCGTATTGAACATTAGTTAATACTTTTAATCATAGCATTCAATCATTTAAATGATGGTCAGACTTATGATTCAAATTATCATTTATTTTTCTCTGAGTGCAGTGACAATTTTTTGATGGATTGTAATTAGTTCTTCTGTTTGATTTAGGCAGAGAACCATAACGCACATTTGGATTTGAATTTGTATGATGCTGCTTTATCGCTGATGTTGAAGGGCGACTATCATGGTTGACTTTATTTATTTCCAACGGCTTAATTTCCTGTTGCAGTTTAAGAGACATTTCAATATTCATTGCAACTTCAACACATTTATCGAAATCATAGTTATATGTCATAAATTATGTTGAATTTTATCAATACGAGGCCTTTTTTTTATCGGTAGCATTATTAAAAAATTCTCCAAAATAACACGTTTCTGCTTGACTTCTTAACTTAACCACAACATTTTTTAATGGTTCTCCAGTTTCTTGAAGATTTTTTAGTAATTTGAACCGTTCCGCTCGCTTGTTCGCTTTTAGTGAATAATAAGCTGTTAACTGCCCCATTATGCTAGTATACGTTTTTGTACTGAGTAAATTTGGAGCACACAATGACTTCAAAATTTTGTACGTATCTTGCCCCATAAGCGTTATAAAGAGAGGAACTTTCATTGTTTCTTCGACACGGTTCACTATCAAAAACTGAACCCAGGTACAAGTGCCGATATCGATCCCACAAACGAATGTACACTTGATATAACGTTTTTAGCATCATCCATTTCAAAACGTGGTTTAAGAAAAAAAACTCTTAATTGGATACCTTTAACAGGACACTAATTTAATTTCAAATACGGCACAATTTACCGTAAATGATGTTTGAACCGCTTGACTTTTTATTTATTTTTTAATATTAAAAATAAATCTTTATACAGATTTTTCGACCACTTGACACTATCTCTTAATATGTTCATTATAACATTAAATTATTTTTTTGATTTTAATTACTTTTTTTTGTAGTTAAATCCTCGTCGCCACTATTTTGTTTTCTCACAATAAAATAAAAACACATCCAATTTTATATTACAGTTTCATTATTTAAAAATATAATTATTGGTCTTGTTTGTTTGACCATCAAAAATGCAATCCTATGCCAAATTATATTAGTGATGATAATGATTAAATAGTACAGTCGCACACGCAAGACTACCTTTAATCATTACCATTTACAGTGAGTTCCATAATAATAATTATTTATAAATACATACATAACAGGGATCAAAATGGTTGTGGTCTTATTATTATTTCGTTAGAGTGGAACATTTAAAGTTAAATAATTATTTGTAACAGTATACCACATGAAGTTTCTAGCATTGATAGATACTGATATGAAATCCCACTCATCATAATGGATCACCTCATCAATTAATAAAATCATCATACTTATTCATCCATATAATAATAATTCAAATGATAATCTTTGTGCGAAATTACATCTAGGAACATTCAGTTATCAGAAATATCCAGTTAGTATCATCCAGTTAAAATAATAATAATTGAAATCATAAATTCGGAGTTACATATATTCATCCACAGTTCATCGTAACATATTTTATTTATAATCATCATAATCATTAGGAGGTATTTTACGGAGCAGTATTCATAAGTTTAATTATATTCACTCAGATTTACACTGCTGAACAACAGTTATTATTTTGCTGTAAGTATTGTTTTTGATCTTATCATTATAACTCGAGGTTTTTTTTTTTAGCTCATCCTATTTTTTGTTGTTGATTTATTGCACTACCATTTACCATACGAATATTTAACTCAAGTATTTATATCACTGTCCGCCAACTCTCGACTAAAATAAACATTTTGTTTTCTGAATGCTTCCGATTGGCAAATGTGATGAATCGAATGCCATTTTTTCCATCACTAAATTTTCAAAGCCAACAAGCCATGCCACCACATTAGTGAATATTTCAAAAAGAAAAATGCGCATGCAAGAAGACGAAATTTCGGAGATCGTAAAGAAGTGTACCAACAACTGGCGCAGAAGAACATTCCTGCGCGAGTAGAGAATTTGAAGAAGAGTGTTCCAATTTCAACGAAATCGCAACTCCCATTATTCTGTCGTCGTCATGTAATTCTGAAGAAGAACTCAATCGAAAGTTTGTTTATATATCGATATACTATAAGGGATTGACCAATGTTTAATAGTAGACACCAGGGCTGAAATTATTTTAGCAATGAAATACTACATTAAAATGGATACTTGTTGTCACCCTGAGATCACGTATTCTATTCAAGGAATCTGTTAGTCAGCGATATCAACTCTAGCCGCAGT
This sequence comes from Tipula vernalis, assembly GCA_958295665.1. Lineage (NCBI taxonomy): Eukaryota > Metazoa > Arthropoda > Insecta > Diptera > Tipulidae > Tipula > Tipula vernalis. The sequence continues at coordinate 188,349,593 of OY282558.1, forward strand.
TGAAGCAACATTATCTTTCGGTTTAGACATAATCATACTTTTCACATTGTCAATAAAAATTTTTCAATTTTATATGCTGGGATCCTAGGAAAGGATTTCCTTTCTAAACATAAGTGAATTATGTTTTCTCAGCCAATAAATTATCAATTAATTTATTTTGAAGTTAATAATATTTCCGAAAATTGTAAGAGAAATTAATCCAATTTCGAACTGATAAGCTTATGATTAAGGAAAAATCAAAGTTCTCATCAGGCGGCGGCGACTGCATTGACTGTACCACAATTTTCTTTCTATATAAACAGAATGAACTCTGCAGGTTATATTAGCGAATTATACTAAAATAGCCAAATTCTATTACAATTTTGTTTCCTTCATCACACTCACACAGCGCTTTTCCTGTGTAAGCAAATTTTACTTTTTTATTTGTTATATGAACGGGCTTTGCGGTATGTATGTGAAGTTAGCCCGAAAACCAGCCCGAAAAAAAAAATATATTCTAAAAGAAAAAGCCTCTCAGCCCGAAAAATATTAAGAAATAACTCAAAATATGATTCCATCCCAGAAAAAAAAATATTACATGAAAAATTCTACAAACAGTATATTTTTTGATCTGGAATGTTTTAAATAAAAATAATTGCTATTTAACTATCAAGTTTAGTTCACAACTATATGTCTTATTCCGGCAATATGCCTTAATATTAAAAACGTGCATATGTTTACCACTAGATCTCAGCTCACAGGGATTGATGGATATAACTGTATATGAGGCGTGTTAGATAGGACCATTAGCTATATAAAATAACAACCCCTATATAAACGCGATGGAGATAATAGTGTTTTATGGAGCTACTTCCACCGATATGCCTTAATATTAAAAACGTGCATATGTTTACCACTAGATCTCAGCTCACAGGAATTGATGGATATAACTGTATATGAGGCGTGTTAGATAGGACCATTAGCTATATAAAATAACAACCCCTATATAAACGCGATGGAGATAAGAGTGTTTTATGGAGCTACTTCCACCGATATGCCTTAATATTAAAAACGTGCATATGTTTACCACTAGATCTCAGCTCACAGGAATTGGATATTAGAAACAGTGAATTATCCAAAAGAATACAACCGAAATTATGAAAGTGACAGGCAGTTGAATCAAAACTTCAAACATTATCATTATTGCCAGAAATATGGCGATCTTCAGTTATAACATCAGATTTAGTTATAAAGTTCGTATCACAACCAAGACTCTTTCTGAATGAATGTAGTTGATCAAATGAACCAGTTATTATCGGCATACTGTCGTCATCCAACTTGCAATAAATCTTACCGAATTTTATCCAAACAAGTTAGAAATTGAAGTCCTTTTTGAGTAACTTACAATCCGATAATAACTTATATTTCCAGAAAGAAATATGTTCGACGACAAATATTTGTGAATTAGTATCAATAGCAATAACATCTTTGGCATATATTTTACCGTTTTTACCATGCAATCTAAAACATTCCAAAAAGTTGTTTCTGATTTTGAAATGAACTCAACAATAATTGGCTTCGGTGGTTTAAGCGAATACATACGATGTATGTATTTGATTTGTGAATATCAAGTTGAAATTTTATTTTAGTTGCAATGGTACTAACAATTTTCAAAAGATTCTCATTCAGTGTGGTTGGGATACCTCTAATTTCACAATTAGCTTGATAGGCATAATTCTCTAGAATATCACAACGTTTTTGCAACAATTCAATTTTGTTACTATTAATTATAACTCCGCTTAAACAATCAATACTTTCTATTGCAAGAATCTCAACTTTTTCCACAACTTGCACCACTCTGATTTCCAGTTTAGCAACATTGATCAGACTTGTTTTTATGGAATCTAAAGTTCGTAAAACATCGGCAGAATTTACTTCCAATTTCTTTAGTAGTTTTTTTGAGGCAGCAAACTCATCTTGTTTATTTTTTAAATGTGCAATATCAGCCAGTTTGAACTTATAGGATAATCCGTTATTACACAATCGCAACAGCGAAATTTTTCTTCGGTGAATCCACACAAAATGAATGAAAATGCTTAAAACAAATAATCTATTTTCTAGCAATATTTGTGTTGCATATACCACAATAGTTGGAATTATTAGAATTTGAATTTGCTGCCAATAATGTGATGGTAATAATGTACTTACCCTGGTATATGGGATATGTTACATAGGGAATTGGAAAACCGGCAGGAGTTTATTTGAAGAATAAATTATTTTCAAAAATAACCTTGATGATGAGCAAACCTTGCCCTAAACTAATTGTTTTGTGAAAATAAACTAATTCAAAAATATCAACAACTGTGTTTTTAAAATAAATTTAAATTATTTTTTGTGATAAATTGTGTAATAAATTGATTGGCAAGATATGCAAGATCTGTATATGTTCCCAATTAAACCGTCCCTTGTTATATCACCTAAAGCAGCAGCCCTCAAACATTTTATTGTTACTCTTACTGTAAACACACCATGTCGGAAATATAAACTCGTCAATAAAAACTTAAGCCAAGGGATTTTCGAAATTTATAATACGAAAGAACCTATTATGCACATTACAAAAAAATTCGGTCATACATCAGGATATACGCGGAACATCTTTAAAAAGCAACTGTTAGAAAAATCAGTGGAAAAAGTTGCTGAAACTTTAATCCAAGAAGAAGACATTGATTTTGTGCAAAAAAGCAATACCATTCAAAAATCAAAATCACATGATGTGCTTAGAAAAATACGATCAGAGGCATTGCAATCTAATGACAACGACACTGACGATTTTATTGATATTGACAAAGAGTGGGAAAAGAAAGCGTTAAGTAAAGATCAATATATCCAGAAAATTATGCGCCGTCCGTTTATTGTTGTGACTTATAGCTTAATGCAGAATAACATTTGAAAAATAATGAACGACTCATTTAAAGACAAAGGGTTAACTGTTTATTTGGACGCCACTGGTAGTTTGGTTCGTGCTCCTTTCAAACCTTGTTCAGCAATTTTATACTATGCTTTAGTAGTAGCTGCCCAAACTTCTGAATACGATGCCACGTCACCATTCCCAATAACAGATATGGTTAGCTCAAGTCACAATATTGATTCGATTGGAGGGTGGCTTAGGTCATTTAGGTTATACGTCGAAGGACATTTTAAAAAATGGCCAGTGTTTAATTCGGTGGTAATAGATTTTTCGTTTGCTGAATTAAATTCTGTGTTGGGTTCCTTCAATAATATGGATATAATTGAATACCTCACTGTAACTCATGAATGGATAAATAATAAGCAATGCTCTAAAACTAAGGAAACAACAGTAAACGTTTTTTTATATTGTTGTCATTTATCGCATACAATGGCGCAAGATATAAATAAATATTTCTCAAAATGCTCATCTAACTTTAAAATAATTAAAGAAATTCTTGCATCGTTGTTCATGACTACAAACTATGAAGCTATTAAGGAGATATGGAAAGATCTAACTGTAATATTAAGATCTAAGTTTATTACACCAAAAGTGCAACAATCATTAAGTTCCTTGACCAGTTTAATTACAGAAAGCGATACAAATTTCGATTTGGCCACTGGTGATAATAATAATTTAAAACAACATAAAGACAACACAAAACCAATATATATACAAAGCCCATATTTTCAAGATTTTAAAAAAATTGTCGATGAAGTCTCTATAGTTTTAAATAATGAAGATTCTGCAACAGTTGGCGGTGTTAATAGTCTTTTTAATATAAATTTTCACAATTTAATATTAAAGAAATACATGACATATTTGCCATTATGGAGTGGTATATTAAATAAAGGCGTACGACATAGCAATAGTCACGTGGAAAACTATTTTGCTACCGTAAAACGTAGGTTCAAAACGTCAAGTAATATTGGTAAATTACCAACTAAAATAGGACGTTTTATTAGGGAGATTCACGAACGAAATGTTACGGTCCATCGACAAATTGTGGCTGGTATCCCAAAAGCGGCAATTAAAACAAAAATTGGTCAGGTGAAATCATCTGATGCGGATCTAACAATTCATGAAGCACAATTAAGCCAATCAGTGTGGAAGCGCAAAAGTTATGACGCCACAACTCCGAAAACTAAAACTTCCTATTTTAATTTGGCAACAATCAAAGAAATTGCAACTCAAACTCCGCAGGAACGGGCAATTTCAACTCTAAAATTGTTAAGTCAAAACTCGAAGGATGGCAGTAACTTCAGTACGCCAAAACGGCCATGTAAAGTAGTGAAAAGAATATTACCCGTTAAACACAAAGTGCCAACTTATAACAAAACATTACCGGTTTTGCAAAATGGCACTAAAAGTTGCGATTACTACACTAATACGTGTGGATTAGATGCCCTCATTCAAACTTTAGCTGCAGCGGTAACTAATATGGGAATAACTAATTGTGGATTACGGGAAGGGCGGGTGAAAAATTTAATTCAAAATATACTTAACAATCAACTAAAGAGGGCATATGACGTTAGAAAAGAAATACTCATAGAAACTTTTGGCATACAGCAAAATTGTGATTGTAATATTCAAGATGTCGCAGGACATATACTTAAAAGTCTGCCTAGTATAACCGTTAATCTTAAATGCCAACATTGTGGAACCGTTGTTGAAGAAGAACGGAATTTTCTTCTTGTGAATATGTTGACATTAACTAAAGTTGGATTTTCAAATTTAAGTAAATGTATAGAAGAAGTTCCAGATCAGACATGTCCAGAATGTTTTAATAAAATGAATCCCCAAAACTTCCAATATCATCCAATTATATCTATTTATACCGAAAGTGATACGCTAAACCGTCCGAGAATCAAAATAAGCGATATCGAACCCACATTGAAATTAGACAAGATTTTTATCAAATAATAGGAATTATTAGTTACGAGCAAAATAATCTGACTAATAATTCTCAAGAATTTGCCGCAGGACATTTTATAAGTTATTGTATAAATAAAGGAAAATGGGGCCGATATGATGACTTAAAAAAATATGTGTCTACGGTGAGAAATCCACACAACATTGAAGTCAATCCACAAATGGTGGTCTATACAAAATCCACAAGGCAATAAATTTGTAATTTATAGATTTTTAAATGGAAATTTGCATTATTCTTTCGTTCATTAATCAAATACAACAATAAAAGAAATGAGAGTGTGACAAACATACGACTTCCTTTTACGAACTTAACTTTACGTTTTTAATATTAAGGCATATCGGTGGAAGTAGCTTCATAAAACACCCTTATCTCCACCGGTTGTAATTTTATATAGCTAATGGCCATATCTAACACGCCTCATATACAGTTATATCCATCAATCCCTGTGAGCTGAGATCTAGTGGTAAACATATGCACGTTTTTAATATTAAGGCATATCGGTGGAAGTAGCTCCATAAAACACCCTTATCTCCATCGCGTTGATATAGGGGTTGTTATTTTTTATATACAATGGTCCTATCTAACACGCCACATATACAGTTATATCCATCAATCCCTGTGAGCTGAGATCTAGTTGTAAACATATGCACGTTTATAATATTAACGCATATCGGTGGAAGTAGCTCCATAAAACACTCTTATCTCCATCGAGTTTATATAGGGGTTGTTATTTTATATAGCTAATGGTCATATCTAACACGCCTCGTATACAGTTATATCCATCAATTCCTGTGAGCTGAGATCTAGTTGTAAACATATGCACGTTTTTAATATTAACGCATATCGGTGGAAGTAGCTCCATAAAACACTCTTATCTCCATCGCGTTTATATAGGGGTTGTTATTTTATATAGCTAATAGCCATATCTAACACGCCTCATATACAGTTATATCCATCAATCCCTGTGAGCTGAGATCTAGTTGTAAACATATGCACGTTTTTAATATTAAGGCATATCGGTGGAAGTAGCTCCATAAAACACCCTTATCTCCATCGCGTTGATATAGGGGTTGTAATTTTATATAGCTAATGGCCATATCTAACACGCCTAATATACAGTTATATCCATCAATCCCTGTGAGCTGAGATCTAGTGGTAAACATATGCACGTTTTTAATATTAACGCATAACGGTGGAAGTAGCTCCATAAAACACCCTTATCTCCATCGCGTTGATATAGGGGTTGTTATTTTATATAGCTAATGGTCATATCTAACACGCCTCGTATACAGTTATATCCATCAATCCCTGTGAGCTGAGATCTAGTTGTAAACATATGCACGTTTTTAATATTAAGGCATATCGGTGGAAGTAGCTCCATAAAACACCCTTATCTCCATCGCGTTGATATAGGGGTTGTTATTTTATATAGCTAATGGTCATATCTAACACGCCTCATATACAGTTATATCCATCAATCCCTGTGAGCTGAGATCTAGTGGTAAACATATGCACGTTTTTAATATTAACGCATAACGGTGGAAGTAGCTCCATAAAACACCCTTATCTCCATCGCGTTGATATAGGGGTTGTTATTTTATATAGCTAATGGTCATATCTAACACGCCTCGTATACAGTTATATCCATCAATCCCTGTGAGCTGAGATCTAGTTGTAAACATATGCACGTTTTTAATATTAACGCATAACGGTGGAAGTAGCTCCATAAAACACCCTTATCTCCATCGCGTTGATATAGGGGTTGTAATTTGATCAAGCTAATGGTCATATCTAATACGCCTCATATACAGTTATATCCATCAATCCCTGTGAGCTGAGATCTAGTTGTAAACATATGCACGTTTTTAATATTAAGGCATATCGGTGGAAGTAGCTCCATAAAACACCCTTATCTCCATCGCGTTTATATAGGGGTTGTTATTTTATATAGCTAATGGCCATATCTAACACGCCTCATATACAGTTATATCCATCAATCCCTGTGAGCTGAGATCTAGTGGTAAACATATGCACGTTTTTAATATTAACGCATATCGGTGGAAGTAGCTCCATAAAACACCCTTATCTCCATCGCGTTTATATAGGGGTTGTTATTTTATATAGCTAATGGCCATATCTAACACGCCTCATATACAGTTATATCCATCAATCCCTGTGAGCTGAGATCTAGTGGTAAACATATGCACGTTTTTAATATTAACGCATATCGGTGGAAGTAGCTCCATAAAACACCCTTATCTCCATCGCGTTTATATAGGGGTTGTTATTTTATATAGCTAATGGTCATATCTAACACGCCTCGTATACAGTTATATCCATCAATCCCTGTGAGCTGAGATCTAGTTGTAAACATATGCACGTTTTTAATATTAAGGCATATCGGTGGAAGTAGCTCCATAAAACACCCTTATCTCCATCGCGTTTATATAGGGGTTGTTATTTTATATAGCTAATGGCCATATCTAACACGCCTCATATACAGTTATATCCATCAATCCCTGTGAGCTGAGATCTAGTGGTAAACATATGCACGTTTTTAATATTAACGCATAACGGTGGAAGTAGCTCCATAAAACACCCTTATCTCCATCGCGTTGATATAGGGGTTGTAATTTGATATAGCTAATGGTCATATCTAATACGCCTCATATACAGTTATATCCATCAATCCCTGTGAGCTGAGATCTAGTTGTAAACATATGCACGTTTTTAATATTAACGCATATCGGTGGAAGTAGCTCCATAAAACACCCTTATCTCCATCGCGTTTATATAGGGGTTGTAATTTTATATAGCTAATGGCCATATCTAATACGCCTCATATACAGTTATATCATCAATCCCTGTGAGCTGAGATCTAGTGGTAAACATATGCACGTTTTTAATATTAAGGCATATCGGTGGAAGTAGCTCCATAAAACACCCTTATCTCCATCGCGTTGATATAGGGGTTGTAATTTTATATAGCTAATGGCCATATCTAACACGCCTAATATACAGTTATATCCATCAATCCCTGTGAGCTGAGATCTAGTGGTAAACATATGTACGTTTTTAATATTAACGCATAACGGTGGAAGTAGCTCCATAAAACACCCTTATCTCTATCGCGTTGATATAGGGGTTGTTATTTTATATAGCTAATGGTCATATCTAACACGCCTCGTATACAGTTATATCCATCAATCCCTGTGAGCTGAGATCTAGTTGTAAACATATGCACGTTTTTAATATTAAGGCATATCGGTGGAAGTAGCTCCATAAATGGTCCACACCCTTATCTCCATCGCGTTTATATAGGGGTTGTTATTTTATATAGCTAATGCCATATCTAACACGCCTCATATACAGTTATATCCATCAATCCCTGTGAGCTGAGATCTAGTGGTAAACATATGCACGTTTTTAATATTAACGCATAACGGTGGAAGTAGCTCCATAAAACACCCTTATCTCCATCGCGTTGATATAGGGGTTGTAATTTTATATAGCTAATGGTCATATCTAACACGCCTCATATACAGTTATATCCATCAATCCCTGTGAGCTGAGATCTAGTGGTAAACATATGCACGTTTTTAATATTAAGGCATATTGCCGGAATAAGACATATAGTTGTGAACTAAACCTGATAGTTAAATAGCAATTATTTTTATTTAAAATATTCCAGATCAAAAAATATACTGTTTGTAGAATTTTTCATGTAATATTTTTTTTTTCGGGATGGAATGGTTTTTTGAGTTATTTCTTAATATTTTTCGGGCTGAGAGGCTTTTTCTTTTAGAATATATTTTTTTTTTCGGGCTGGTTTTCGGGCTAACTTCACATACATCTTTGCGGTCATGTTAATATTATTTAAATAAAAGACGTATAATTCATCTTTATGTCCCCGACATATTTCGGCTTTAATGCGCCATTTCCAAAAGGGGTGTAGTTTATTTCTACAAAAATATATAAAATTTCTTTTATCAGCTAAGGTACTCACACATAAGAAAAAAAAAATTATAAATAATTAATCACAATTATTTGTACTTACAGTTGCATTAAAGAAGAAGAAACAAAAAATGAAAATATTTTGCACATTTCACCGTTAAACAAGAGTAAATAAAAACACTTAAAATATTTAAAAAATTTCCGACCTGTAATTGATCGGGTGTCAAAAACCAACTGATTACCAAACATATATTTGTTTAGTTAAAACATCCGTAGTCGTTTGTTGTGTGTGTTAGTGTGTGTCTTTTTCTGTTACTTGTGTGGTTAAAGTCATCTACCAACGCACAAAAAACGAGCGCAATATGATCAGTATCTTGTTTTATGTTCATTGAATCTTCACTCAAAATGTGTAAGGCCTCCATAGTTAACCTACGACCAAGAAGATCGGATTTGGCCAAAACTTCCGCAAAATCGAAATCAGGTTTATGTCCCTCTTTGAGACAATGCTCAACTAGGGCAATTTTTGGTGATACATATTCATTGGCATTCTCCAAATCACGTTTATACATTTTTTAACCTTTTCTCGAGATACTGTTTTTTTTGTCCGACATAGGATAAGTGACAAGTGGAACCATCATTCAAAGCGCCTAGGCATGGGATTCTGTATACTACGTTTGTTTGTTTTTTTTTCACGCGAAATTTTATCTTTGAGTTTGGTAAAGACATTGCGTAGACCATTTGCTGGTTTGTAAGCCAACTTGATATCTGGACAATAGGTGGTAATGACGCTCTCTACTCTTTCAGATAAACCTTTGGAATACGTTAACGCTTTGTATCATTTGGTTACATTACTATTGTTATCATGTCCATTACTCGTATTTTGAATACTGGTGTTGTTATGTGTTTGAAAATACTTAGCGATAAACCTATTGATCATTTTAACAGGATAATTGTTTGCGAGTAGGGTTTCTACGACCAATCTTCGGTTCTTAGAATGGAAACAGCTGGAACTTAAATTAAACACTCTACTAACAAAATTCATTGCTGTGTTTGATTTATGAGTAAAAGGATGATGACTGTAGAAATTCAGGATCCGGTTTGATGCAACATTTTGTACCAATCTGTTGAAATTGTACCATTCAAATTTCTAATTATCATAACGTCAAGATATGGAATCTGGTTTTCCGATTAAATCTCAACAGTGAATTTCAAACGGGGGTGAAAAGATTTTAAAGCATGTAGTGTTGTATTTATCGAACCGCTCGGTATAATGGCAAATACGTCATCGACATACTTCAAGAAAATGTTTGGCTTATAATCCAATTTAACGAAAGTTACGTCTAGGAGCCTTCGCGTAATGAAATCAGCTATCACCGTAGATAAAGCGTTTCCATTGACATACCAAAAATTGGTTGGTACGCAGTCGAACGAAACACGAAATAGTTACCCTCCTTAAGACAAAAATTAAGCATTTGAAAAAACAAAACTTTTGGTATTGAAGTGTACTTCGAAATTTCGCTCCACTGTTCATCTATTATCTCAATGGCTAAACTAACTGGTATAATAGTGATACGATATCAAAACTTACCATCGTCTCATTTATATCAACAGTTATATAGGACATCTTCTCTTTAAAAACGAACGAATTGCTCACGTTATACGGATCATTATCAAGTAACCTCTTCAGTATATTAGATAACATCTTCGACAAGCCAGACGAGGGAGTATCGATACAAGCGGAAACGGGTTTACAAGGACTGTTAGGTTTATGGATCTTGGGAAGTGCATACAGTTTTGGATCTGTTGAATTGTACGTTGAAAGTAGAAACTTTTCTCTCTTTTCAACTAATCCTAATTTAAATAGATGATCAACAAACTTATTGTTTTTTATTTGAAGACTATTTAACGGGCTTGAACGTAAGATTTTGTATGTAGTAACATCTGAGAAAAGTTCAGTGATTTTTCGATCATAATCGGATCTCAGCATTACCACCGTGGCTTTGCCTTTATCACCTTTATCATCAATGGTTTTTTTGTAGATATCGTTAGTTATAACATTCACGATATTTTTATTTTCGTGACTAGGCAAATTAAATTTTGGTTCCAACGATAACAACCAACCTATATCGACCGAAAATTCGCGGCGTGCATCAGAACTGCTCTCAGAAACGTCTGAAAAAAAAAGACGGGGTTGTATTCAGCATTAAATCGCCCTTGGAATGAACTAAAAGGAAGAAAATGGTCTAAAAAATAACAAAATGGCGGCATTTTTTCGAAAATGGAGCTTTTTTGTCCCCTGCAATTTGTTGTAACTCAAACAATTGAAAGCTGATTTTCCCTTCCGTAGTTCATTCTGAGCAGAAATATGTGTAGATAAACGTGTTAAAATTTTAGAATGATTGGATAAGTAGTTTTTTCTCAATCTTGCACTCCAACTTGAAAAACGTCATTTCGAGGTAATCGAGTTTAAAGTACAGCGAAGTAGACCGAAACCGTAGAAAAAGACTTTGACGCACTCCGTAATAAATACAATAAAAATTTTTTTGTTGACATTTTCATGTTTATATTGTTAAAATCCTGTTCTAAAACGTTCAGTCTAACATATTCGATCATAAAAAAAATTTCGATTTTTTAAAAATCTGAAGGTGCAATGTCCCCTTAAAAATTGTTGTGATGGTGTTAATTTTGACAGTCGGTTTATTTCTTATATTTTCTTTCTTCTTTATTTTTTTAATTTTCTTTCTTCTACTCTACCGTGAATCAATTATTTAATTCATGTAACCACTAAATATGCAACCGATCCTAAAGATCGTTTAATCTGTTTTACAGATTAACACGTAGAAATATATATTAGTATAACGTCGATTGTATCACGTCGATTATATATCACGCCAGATGTATCGCGGCGGGAGTGTCATTCGATTTTGACATTTTTCATATTATAAAAAACGCCGAATCGAAAGTGAACAAATGACAAAAATACAGTTTGAAAAATACGTATTATTGAATTCGCAAGTGAAACGCATTAAATACGAAAATGACATTTTAAATACGCATCAAATTTACTGCGAATTCAATACTGTGCAGGTGTTGTTTTGTGTTTTTTAGTCATGGAAAATATTAAAATGTAAGATTTGAAACATAAATAACCAAATGAAAATTATAAACAAAAATACGCAACGTACAACAAATGGAGCACAGTTTGAGAAAATGGTACAAATTTTGAAGGAGCACCAGAAGTCGCGAAAAACTTGACAGAATCGGGTGTTGAACTTATTCAAGAAGTATGCCAACAATTGGGGCAATGCATCCTAGAATGTAGCCAAGTAACTTACACGACCGTGCAATGGCGGTAAATCCATTGCCCCAAGCTTTGGTGGGACAACATACGCTGAGAGCTGCGTGGCTAAGGGGGAGCTTAGTCTTTAGTATGTGAACTCCGGGTACCAGGCGACCCCCGGTTTAAAGTAGCCTTCCCACAGTATACCGATCTCTGCTGTGGGTGACCTTCATTTCTCGGATACTCGTGGGATTCAAATGGAAACCGAATTTAAAAAAAACATAGAGGGTGATGCCTCTTTAAAAGCATCAACTTCACCAGCTATTGAGTTGGGTCTCCTAAGCTATGATGGAATGGTAGATGCCACAAGGGCCACCACTCTTGATTATCTTAACGTCCGGACCAAGGAAAAGGTGGAACAGTCCACCTCTTCTACTACGGACACCTTCTGTGACGACAACATAAATGTAATCTCACAGTTATCGGGCACCTCAACCATTGGTGTTGATATTGGGAACATGTCCCTCAACGCCGGGGAATGGGTTAAGCTCAACTCCTTCGAAAGAAGGCGTTTTAAAAAGGGGCTCAAGGAAGGCAAAACTAGAGAAGAGGCTCTAGCTGCTGCTAAGTCCGCGACCCCTCTAAAAGCATCCTCGGGGCCTGTTGCTCCTACCCTAGACAAGAGGTCTGGTGGTAAGCGTGAGAGGTCTTTCGAGGTTGCTCCGGAACCAAATAAACCACCTGCCAAAAAAGCAAAAGAAGGGCCTTCTCCGGTAAAGCCCTCTTTCAGCCAGGCAGCAGGCAGTGTTAAGCTGGGCATCGTACCAGGTGATCTCAGTGGCAATCCTCTTAGTATGGAGCAAATGGCAAACATACAGGAGTGTGTCATTGACCTCATTATTGGGATGCAAGGCTCAAACCACAAGCCGCAATTCCTCGGCTGTTTCCGGAGAACAGGTTGGCTATTTTTTATATGTTCCGATCATTCCACAGCGGAATGGATGAGGAACAGTTTTGTAAGCCTAAGGGAAAAAATTGGTCTGAACATAACTTTGGTGGAAGAGGATGATTTTCCTCGGCCAAACATCGTTAGGGGGTTCTTTCCACAGAGCCTTAGCTTAACTAGCGAGAAGATTCTCGCTACCATGGCCGCGCAGAACGATGGTCTCGCGGCCAACTCATGGAAGATACTGCAACGGACGACAACTGGCGTACTCGTCCATTTGGTTATGGCCATAGGCGAGTCTTCCATGAAGAAACTACGCGAATCCAACGGGAACATCGCATACCGCTTTGGTAGGATAAAACTCCTTCTCAAGAAGGATTCCCCCTCTACCAACCCAACCACTGGAGTCAGCTCCAGTAAGGAGGGTACTTTACCAGCCCCAGTAGTAGGCACAATCACAGACGAGGAAGCATCCAGGAACAGCAGCGCTATCGAGCATTCTGTTCCTGCTGCCTCTTCGTCGGGAGCACGATCAACGGATCTCTCCGCAACTCCTACTGTGGGATCGAGTAAATCAGCACTCACCCCGAAAATTAAGCATATGGGCGCTCGGGGTGTTACTGGGAAAAGTGGCAGAAACAGGCCAAATCCCGCAAAGCAGACGGCTGGCAAGCAGCCAGGAGCGTAGAGCTCCTTTACCCTAATCATCCAGTATGGCTGGTACTATTAGGGTACTACAAGCGAATCTGCATCACGCAAAAGGAGCTTCGGATACCTTTTGCAACAGGTTCGCGAAACAACACTTAACCCTTGGCCTTATCCAGGAACCTTGGGTTAATGGAGGAAAAATCGGAGGCCTCCACCTCAAGTCATGTAAGTTGATTTACGATCGAAGGGAGGAAGTTCCCCGAGCAGCAATATTTGTTTCATCTAATATTAACGTTCTTCCAATTCCAGAGTTCACCACTAAGGATTTGGTTGCAGTAATCCTGGAGGTTCCGACTAGCAGGGGAATGCAGGAGACAATATGTGCCTCTGCGTACTTCCCTGGTGAGTCGGTTAGTGCTCCACCTGTAGTTGTACAGGATCTGGTGGATTACTGCAACCTAAAAAACAAGCATTTCATCATAGGCTGCGATGCTAATGCACACCATATCATTTGGGGCAGCAGTGATACAAATGGCAGAGGTGAGTCCCTTTTAAATTATCTTATGAGTGGTCACATAGACATTTTAAATAAAGGTTCGAACCCCACTTTCATAAACTCGACTCGGCGAGAGGTGTTGGACCTCACTTTGTCAAGTCAGTTTATTTCCAACTCTGTTGCAAACTGGCATGTTTCAAGCGAAGCTTCTCTGTCGGACCACATGCACATCAGGTTCGATATACCGGGAGTGATCATACAGGCAACAGAGCGTCGTATCCATTGTTTTACAAATTGGAAAACATATAGGGATATTTTATTTATCAAAGCAGACATGCTGCCAACATCTTTGAGTTCAATTAGTGACCTAGAAACCGCAGCTGGTCTGCTTAATGACGTGCTCCTATCTTCCTACGAAAGCAGCTGTGTGGTGCGTAACGTTGTGGTTAATCGCAAAGTTCCATGGTGGAACGAACAGCTGGCTAAACTTCGTAAGAAGGTTAGGAAATTATTTAATAGGGCAAAGCATTCCAATGAGTGGAATGAATATAGGCAAGCCCTAACCAGTTACAACACAGAACTAAGGCGTTCCAAACGCCTCACGTGGAGGAAAAACTGTGGAAATATCGAGGATATACCTACAGCTGCTCGACTCCATAAAGTTCTAGCTAGAGATCAGTCCAACGGGATTGGGCTTCTTCTGAAATCCGATGGTAGTTATACATCAGGTCGCAAAGAGTCGCTCGAAACCCTGCTTCAAGTGCACTTTCCGGGCTGCACTGTTTGCGACACAAATACAATCACTAACTCCATATCTGGTACACACATGGGTGTAAATATGGGTTGGGTTAATAGTTTATCCGGTAAGCTTTTTACTCCGGATAAAGTCAAATGGGCCATTAACTCTTTTCAGCCTTTCAAGGCTCCAGGAGGGGATGGAATCTTCCCAGCCCTCCTTCAAAGGGGCCTGGACTTGATTACCCCTGCTCTGGTGGCCTTGTTTAGAACTAGCTTCAATTGGGGTCACATACCACAGGCTTGGAGTCAAGTAAACGTGGTTTTTATCCCAAAGCCTGGCAATCGGCCATGTGAACTTCCTAAGTCCTTTCGACCTATCAGTCTTACATCGTTTATTCTTAAAACCATGGAACGACTTATAGATCTTCATATCAGAGACTGGTTAACGGCAACCAGACCTCTAAATCCAAATCAATTCGCCTATAGGAAAGGCAAATCCACAGAGGGTGCGCTGCATCTACTTGTCACCAAGATTGAAGCAGCCTATCGCTCGAAAGAAATTGCTCTGTGTGCATTTCTGGATATTGAGGGAGCTTTTGACAATACTGGATACGACTCAATTGCTAGGGCAATCAAGCGTAGAGGTATTGACGATCCGACTAACCACTGGATTAGTTCCATGTTGGTTAGTAGGAAGATTACATCTAAATTAGGTAATGAGTCAGTCACGATTACGGCAGCAAGAGGGTGTCCGCAGGGCGGTGTCCTGTCCCCTTTGCTGTGGTTACTCGTGATCGACGAGTTGCTTGATAATTTACATCTACTTGGGTACGATGCCATTGGTTATGCGGACGATTTCGTTATCATAGTCTCTGGAGGGCATGAACGTACGATGTCCGCCAGCATGCAACAGGCTTTGCTTGTTATTTCGAATTGGTGCAATGGTTAGGGCCTTTCGATTAACCCTAGCAAAACAGTCCTGGTGCCCTTCACCAAAAGACGTAATTTGAACCTTGGTTCAATTAGTCTTAATAATATAAATATCGGATACTCCAATGAAGTCAAATATCTGGGTGTTGTCCTAGATAAGAAACTAACTTGGAACTCTCATATTACTTCAACTACCGAACGCGCGGCCAGGGCCATGTGGGCCTGCCGGCGTATGTTCGGCAGGACCTGGGGCCTGAACTCAAAAATGATTTACTGGATGTACATCATGATAGTGAGGCCAATTGTAACATATGGGGCAATAGTTTGGTGGCCTAAGGTACAGCAAAAAGTTATTATGAACAAGCTGATCTCATTACAGAGACTAGCATGTCTCGGAATTACAGGTGCTATGCGCACCTGCCCTACGGCGGCAATGGAAGCTCTCATCGGGCTCCTCCACTTCATATCCACGTCAAAAAATCAGCTGCTACCTGTGCAGCTAGATTGAAGCTCGCGAATCAATACAGTCATGATGACCATATGGGTCACCTGGACATTTTGAATGAACTTCCAGACCTGAATATGTTCTTTAGTGTCCCGGACGTTATGCCGAAAGAACTCTGCTTTGGCAGGAATTTCGTGGTAACAATCCCCGATAGAACAGACTGGGATACTGGGTTACCGTAGATGGAACCTAACAGCCTAGTCTGGTACACTGATGGATCAAAAATGGATAGTGGAGTCGGCATTGGTGTCTTTGGACCCAATCACAAAATATCGAAATCAATGGGTACTTACCCCAGTGTTTTTCTAGCCGAAATTCACGCCATCGAAATCTGCGCCTCTATTATTATGACCAAAGGTCTTAAAGGCGCATCCATCCACATTTTGTCTGACAGCCAAGCAGCACTGAAAGCATTGGCTTCTAACTGCTTGGTTTCCAAGTCGGTTCAAAGTTGTTATAAACTGCTACAATCTCTCTCTTGTCAAAACAAAGTAAGGTTGTGGTGGGTGCCTGGTCACATGGGCATCACTGGAAATGAGATAGCCGACGAACTTGCACGGGCAGGCTCGTCGACTACACTCATTGGCCCTGAGCCTTTTTGTGGTATCCCGTGGGCTTCTGCAACCTACACAATCAGTAAATGGGAAAAAATACAGTGCTTGACTTATTGGAACTGTATTCCCGGCCTTAGACAAGCCAAATCTTTGATCAGACCATTTCACCACAAAAATTTGGCGATCAATTTCAGCAAAGGAAATATTAGGAAACTTGTGAGTTTTCTCTCAGGTCACTGTAACCTGAGATATCATTTGAACAAAATGAACCTGTCCACAGAGACGGAGTGCCGACTCTGTTTGGAAGAGACAGAAACCGCAGAACACATACTATGTGAGTGTGTTGCTCTGTGCACACGGAGGTGGATTCATTTTGAAGAGAGGTATCTGACCCCGGAGAAATGTAAATTGGCCTCTATAAACAGCATTCTCGCCTTTATTAGAGAGGTGGAGAAGCTCCTGGAGTAACAGTACCCAACAGCACAAAAGATCTTTTAGGTCGTAGTGCTAGCCGCTTTTGGGCAGGGACGAAAAAAAAAAAAAAAAAAAAAAAAAAAAAAAATGCCAACAATTGAGTGACCAATTGAACACGCTAGGGCCTCCAATTAAAGAAACCGCAGAATGGATAAAGGTTAGATAATTTAATTAGGTACAGTAAAAATATTTATGTTTTAATTTTTAATTTAGGTTTGGAGCGATCATAAATCCTCGTTGAGAAAAAAATTTGCGTTTAACAAGCAAGAGTTGAAATATACGGGTGGCGGCATAACACAAAAGTTGTATTCACTCCTCTAGAGAAGGATCTTATTCAACTTGTTTGTTTGAAAGACAGTGTCGAGGGACTGACTAATTTGCAAAAATTCGGAGTTCCGCGTAAGCGAACATACAATAAGGAGAGCACAGTTGCAATCCCTATAATAAACGCAGAATAAATTGATGATTCCGATGACATTGTCGAAGTCGAAAGCCAAAGTGAAATCGGAAAGCAGGTTAAATCCTGACAATCAAAAGGACCGAAATCGTTGAAGCTATGGCGAAGGCAAATCAACATTCAACAAAAGCTTTCCGATAATGTCGAAAACTTCATTAAAACTCAAAATGAGCGAAGCGAAGAAGTATAGGGCAATTGACCGACTTAGCGATCGTCAAAAAACTACTCATGATATATAGCAAGAGGAGTTAAACGAGAATAAAAGACACCATAAAAGAATGGAGCAATTGGCACTCGAAAAAAACCAAATGAAAGAGAAAATTCTTGAAATCGAACTTAAAAAGCTGAACTCGATTTAATTTTAATTAAATAAGTAAGTATGTATAGCAAAGAAGGCGAAAATTTTGTGATACACCCAACCATGAAGGCTGATTAATTTTATTAATTTACGATTCTAAAAATTCAACAAAATTTGGTCTCTGAATTGATGCTCAGTACAATACGTAACCTTCTTGAAAATTTAGTTTATCATCGTAATCTTCCAATTGCATTCTCCACTTTCTCGGCTTAGTTTGCCTCGGTATGCTGCCACATTAATAATGCTTATTGATTTTTCAGAAGTGTGATTCTTCAACACTTCTATATGGAGTATTGGCCAAGGTCTCAGTGGATATCCAGCGTCGACTTTCAAGGAAAAATTAAATGTTTGGAAAAAGAATCAATTTAGGAGATGTAAATGTATCCTTACCAAGTAAAGTTTGGTTTATTCAGGTTGTAATTTACTGGGCTGTTTACTGCAACTCTTCTGCCCAGAACCATCAACTAAATTTCCAACGACTGAGTTTGGTTAAACTATTAAAAAACTTTCCACAACTTAATTTGAGTTTTCAACAATTTAATTTATTTATTTTATGAATATTCCACAACATCTATTATTTTGTCTGTAATACACGACCTCACCAACACTGACCGTGTAGAATACTTCTTAACAGAATAATTAACCCCCCAACATGACAATTCTCTTTATATACCAAAAATGACGTACCAATACATATGCGTTATATGTGTGAAGTATGCGTCATTCAATAATTTCATCTTGCAATTCAATTTCTTTAAATGGTATAAAATACTTTCTCATCATGGAATATACTATACTATGATGAGCCTGTTTAGACGAGTACTTTTTGGGCGCTGATTTTCCTCGTTTCTTACTTCTTTGTCAACAAACTAATTTTGGAGTAGGGATATTCCGATGAACGTTTTCAACAAAAATGTGTAGCGCCAAAATCTTCTATAATAAAAGTCATGAAAATTCCATACATATGAAATAAAAAAAATCAGGTTCTATGTGTATTGGTGTATATTTGGCATCACTAAATTTATATGTGTTAGTTAACTAAGTATAAAGGTGTTGGTGTAGAAACAAGAAAAAAAATTCACATTTACGTTGAATTGTTAGTGTAACTAATGCAGCCAAATCTAGTGGAATCAATAAATGTATTTGTCTGTAAAAGAGAGTTTCATGACTTTTATTATAGAAGATTTTGGTAGCGCTGATCGTGTTGTTACACACCAACACATATAAAAATATTTACGGTTATTTTTTCTTATTTTTTTATTTTGACAGGAGCTCATTCTAATTTTCTTGTTACAAGCGAGAAGGTAAAAAAAACATTGTTTTGGTGCTTAAAATAAATAAAATTAAATACAATAATTTAATAATATTTAATTATAATTAATTTAATATTATTTGAGAATTAAATTGATAATTATCGGTAATAATATGACTGAAATGGATTGGAACAAAGAGCAAATACTCTTTATAATCAATGACTTTAAAAAATATCCATGTTTATACAATCCGTTGGATATTAATTTCTGGTATTCGCAATGTTTTTAAACATCAAACAAGAAAATCTATACATGGAATAAATCAGTAAACTTTTATTTTTAAATTTTCTAGAATGTAATATTCACATACATAGACGAGTAGCAACAAACAGTCTAAACGCGAGGTGTTGTTGTTACAACACAAAAAATCAATGAAGAAGTACTCGTCTAAACAGGCTGTTTGACAGTAAGAAGTACTGTCACAATAATTATAATATTTACATTAAAATTTGATTAAGCTAAGCAAAACATTACATTATTTAATAAATATGATCTAATTAACTAATAACAATTGTTTTCAGATATTTTATGTGATTTGAGAAATACATTTGTCGTCACTCGTGTTATTCAGATAAGTATTCTTAATGTTTTTAATTATAAATACATTTTTTGGTTTAAGACCGATTTCTTTGTTGATTATGTTTCTTTCTTCTTTGATTTTAGGAGCGTTCTGCTTCCAACACAAGTCGTCGTGACTAGACCCTGGATGTATAGCATCGATGCTTTGGATTCTAAGTTTATGGTCACATATCTGAAATAAAATAATTTTTCTAAAAAAAAATATTGATTGACTCTAACTATCATCGCATTCAAGCTATAAAATCCTTTTCTATTGTAAAACACATGCACGTAGTCTCCTGCTGGCTGGGCAATTTTAATGTGTGTACCATCCATACAAATAACAATACACGAAATCTTACATTTTGAAAAAAAAAAAAAAAAAAAAAAAAAAAAGCCTGGCTTCACTTTTTTCAGCTTCGGTCATTTCGGGTCACCCATTTTGGACAAAACATCAGATAAAATAACTAAAATAGTTGATTGTGCCATTCCTACAAAAGCTTCTTGGCCAGCTTCAGACAAAAATCGTAAATAAGCTACCAATTTATATTCCGGCGTTAAAGATGATGATTTCACCATTGGCGGTAATTTAGTTTTCAGTTCTTTTAACATGTAGTCTAAAATTTTTAATAAATCTAAAAACCAATTTACATTTTAATTAATATCACAAATCCACAAATATTTGTACTCACTGTGTGTTTGATAACTGGAAAATGTCTTTGGACATATTTCTTATTGCTTTTCTTGTTTATTTTCTGTGATACGTGCCGGTGAAATGTATAAAACAGCTTATTGAATCCATATTACTTTCTTTTACGTAAGTAAAATGAAGTATAGTAATTATGGAAATTTTGGGGCTTGAGATTTTTAGAGATTTTTCTGTTTTGAGGTCCCCTGAGTCCAAAAAAGTGGTTTTCGAAATGGTGTATGTCTGTCAGTCTATGTCCTCTCTACAGCCCAGATAGTTTAACCATTCGAACTGAAACTTCAGATTTAAGTTGTTTTGATAAATTGGGAGGTCCCAGTGAATTTTGTCAAAATCGGCTAACCGAAAGCGGCCACTCTCTTGGTCCAGTAAATTTATTTTGCAAATATCTTAAAAAGTATAAGGTTTACAAAAAACTGCTTAATACAAAATGTTTCCAAACAATAAAAAATAAATAAAAATAAAGCAAAAAAATTAAAAATTAAAATTAAAAAATTATAAAAAAAAATAAAATTTTTCTCAAAATTCTATATTCGTAAATGAAAGTCGTGTGTTGGCCACACCTCCATTTTTTAATTTAAAACACTAATATTTATTTCTTGCCAAATTTTTATTACATATAGATTACAATAATGCAATAAAAATAATTAATTTCAATGCCAACATTTTGATAGCTAGTGATACTGCAGTTCTACTGCAAATCGATAACACAGTTTCCCGTCGGATTCAATAATACAAATAAATTTTAATGCGAAATGAATGCGAATCGGATGTGTTGTTGGCGAATTGTATAATCGACATGAATAATTCAACTAACCCATAGATAGCCGACAGGATTTCAATGTTTTTTAATTAATTTATTTTGAAGCTAATATACTCGAAAATTGTAAGAGATTTTCATCCAGTTTCGAACTGATAAGCTTATGATTATGAAAAAATCAATCTTCTGATCAGGCCGAGGCTCCAGTCGCCGCATTCTTGTAGGCATATAGTAGAGTACATCCGAAGCACAAATCAGCTCTGATCGAATGCACTACACCTTTCGAAAGCACACCTGTGCATTGGTCAATAACCAAAGACCAAAAAAATACTTATTATCAGATCCGTGAAATACTCTTTCTGGGTACTATTAATGCAATGATACCTGTGTGCGCCTGGAACACCTCCACGTGGTGACGGCGGGCAACAAACTGAATCAGGCAGAGTCCCAGGTTAAATTTTTTTTTGGAAAAATGGGTTAAATTAAATTTATTTACTTAAATTTAAATACAAGAAATGTATGTACAAATATAAATTAAAATTTCAATCAACAACAAATATTATTAATTCATATGGGACATTAAATCATAATGTCTTATTAAATTATTCAGAATTTATATAAAATATTTAATTATAACTATTGTTTATAAATCAATTAATCTAATTACATTAGGGTGAAACTCTTGTGGATATTAAATATTTAGGAAAAGAATACTTTGTATGTACAGAAATTATTAATTTTTTTAAAGTTATTAAAATGATTTAAATTTTTAATTGGTTGTCATTAAATGAAAAAATTATTTAACTCAAACCTGTTTAATGAAAAAATCATCAAACTATATATATAAATGTTGGTTCAACAACGTGGAATCTTCAATTAAAATTTAATCAAAAAAATTCAAAAAAATAACGAAAAACTTACCATACTATATATTCTGCTAGTATGTTGTAAAGGTTACACTACCAAAAACGTACAATTCGTGAACTTATCTTCAAATTACGTTTCTCTTACAAAGAATAATATTCCACTTAGCTTGTGTATAAAAATCCAATTTCGTTTTATTTTTATTTAAACCTTGGGAATATTATTAAGATAGTCATTAGATAAAAAAATTGAACCGGGACTACTATGGACTGAAATACAATATATTCAAATTAGCCTTAATTTAATTTAAAAACAAGACGATATTAAGGTAAAATGTAAAATTGAAATTGTTTTTAACTCATATTATACTCGTAAGTGCTTATATATTTAGCGCCCGAATTCTAGTTCACGAACAACTTCGTTCATGAAGCGCTGAAATGTTTGTGCGGCGTTTCGTAGACCAAATGGCATTCGAGTGAACTCGAAGGGGCAAAATGGGATCGTTTGCACAATTTTACCCTCTTAAGACCGTCTCTTTGAATTTCTTAAAAGGGAACCTATTCAATCACAATCGCGATATATTTCTGGAAAAAATCAACGAACTTGTCTAGCCTCAATTGTAAAACACTTAAACAAAATTTTGCATCCAAAATGGCCAAATAAATAAATTAGACAATGTCGATTATTCTAGACAAGTTTCTTTATTTTTAAT
Source organism: Tipula vernalis (assembly GCA_958295665.1). Lineage (NCBI taxonomy): Eukaryota > Metazoa > Arthropoda > Insecta > Diptera > Tipulidae > Tipula > Tipula vernalis. The sequence continues at coordinate 188,372,765 of OY282558.1, forward strand.
GTTTATTTCGTTTTGATCTTCTCTTTACAGTCTTTCTATGCGTACTGTCTTTATTGCCTTAATCACAGCTTTTTAAAAGCTTATATATTTTTGTATACAACATCAACTTGCTCTTATTAATGACATCTATTACAAAAATTGACAATTACCGCTAAGCTGTGACTATAAATAATATATAACACAATAGAGTTCAATGACCAAACTAACTACAACAACAAACAACAATGTCATTATGGTTGTCATTTATGGTAGTTATTTTGATTGAAGTAACTAAAGATAGTGGAAAATTTTCGCATAAAATAATTTTTGGAATTTTTTTAATAAATGAAACAATAAAATTTTAACTCATATAATAATTAATTTTAAATGTTTTAATTCACAATATTTCAATTTTTTATAAACTTTTATTTTTTATACAATGTTCGATTTTTTCTTTAATTTTATGAATTTTATAATAATAATTTCAAACAATTTTTTTTAATATAAAGAAATAACCTTACTCGCTTAAATATTCGCCAAAAGTTGTATTCGCATAAATAATTCCTTTTGATGTTTCTCGCTTCGCTGTCGCAGGTAAAAGAGAATGACTTAAGCTATAAAATTCACCAAATCGCCAAAGTTGATCATATTTCCCCTTCACTTTAAGTGGTACCAATCGCGATTCGCGGTTTTTAAATATAGAGCAATTTAAATTAAAACCCCGCGCATTGAAATAGATCATTTTGCTGAACATAATCTAGTACTCATTTTATATTAGATAAAATATCGCCTAAATGTGTGCAATTGTGCTTTTAGTGTCTTCGCCTAAATGTGTGCAATTGTGCTTTTAGTGTTGTTTTTTGTAGTGTTTTTTTTCGCTCCGGATAGCTGCTATCGAGAGCCGTCATATGAAAAGTGGCTCCGGATAGCGCTCCGTATAAATAGGTAGAGCCAAATATTTTTTATATCAAGTTTTCACTAAACAATTGAATTAAAAATGATAGTTTGATGTTAAATAAGTTTAGTTTACCAATAAATAGCGCGTCAAATTTAAATTTAGGCGTATAAAAATGACGGCTCTCGATAGCAGCTATCCGGAGCGAATAAAAAAACGCGCTTTTTATTATTTTTGACATATTGGCAACAAGAAAGCAAATAATAAAAAACAAAAATAAAAACAAATTCCAGCCAAAAAACATCATCGGTGCGCTGCAAAAAATTTGGCGATTATTTAAGAACAATTTGAAGGTAAATTTGAATTTATGTATAAATAAATAATAATAATGATTTGTTTGTTTTTGTTTTTTAGGTTATGTTCTTTAACATAGTCCAGCCCGTTGACGAATACGATCATTTCGTCAACCGCAGAATTAATCTATGGGAAGTTTGCAGATTTTAGTAATTGGCCTTTTTAGAACATTTGACGCAGTTTTGACTGTGACGACTCGAATCAGGCCTTTTTCATCTGGATGAACTTCAGTTATTTTGCCCATCGCCCATTTACATGAAGGTAAATTGTCCTCTTTGATTAAGATCAATTCGCCAATTTTAATATTTTCTTCTCTGCTTTTCCATTTACTCCTTTGCTGTAGGTTGTTTAAGTAATCCTTATGGAACCGTTTCCAGAATCATATCAACTAAATCGTGTACGGGTACAGACGCGATGGACGATCCCGTCAAAAAATGAGCCGGTGTTAACTCTTCGAAAGACTCGTCATCCTCGGATATTGGACAAAGCGGCCGGGAGTTCAGTATGGCTTCAATTTGGCATAGCAACGTAGCCATTTCTTCAAATAATGTAAGATGACAGTTGCCGGTAACTCGGTTGAGATGTGTTTTGACGAACTTCACCGCTGATTCCCACAATCCACCGAAATGTGGGGCAGAAGGAGGTATATGATGCCAATTTATTTGATTTTGTGTACAAAACTCTGTAATAATACAATCATTAGCTTTTGAATTATTAAATTGATATACCTCTTTCAGCTTCCTGTTGGCACCAATAAAATTAGTTCCGTTATCTGCATAAATATCACTCGGAACATTCCTTCTAGCTGAGAATCGCTTCAACGCTACTAGGAAAGCGTCGGTAGTTAGTTCAGTAACTGCTTCGATGTGTATCGCTTTGGTAACCATACATACAAAAATTGCGATATATCCTTTTACCATTTTTGCGCCACGGCCTCTCTTACTTGCTAAAACAATTGGTCCAGCATAATCTATGCCACAGTTCGAAAAAGGTCTCGCAGGTGTTATTCGAACCGAAGGTAAGTTTCCCATAAGCTGCTTGGTGGTTCTTGCTCTGTTTTTAAAACACTGGATGCACTTTCTGATTTCATACCTTACAGTTGCTCTGCCGTTCACGATCCAATAACTTTGACGGATGAGGTGGGATGTATGTGATGGGCCAGGATGCAGATATTTTTTATGGAAGAAGGAAATTATCATTCTATACAGAATATGGGATTTGGGTAGAATGATTGGGTGTTTAAAATCATATGAATTGGTGGAATTGTCTAGTCTACCACCAACACGTAATAAACTATTCGCGTCTAAGAAAGGCGTTAGCGAGGACAACTTATTATTCTTAGACAGTGTTTGACTTTTATTTAACATTTTTATTTCACTGGAGTACTCTTTATGTTGCACCCATTTAATTAGTTTCTCAGTTGCCCGAGTCATCTCTTTTAGGGTTATTGTTGCGCTTTGACGTGCTTCCTTCATTTTTCTCGTAATTTCAATGAACCGATAAATAAAGCTCAAGATACGAATTGCTTTACTAAAATAAAATGTTGTGCTTAATATGCGTTCATAAATGTCGTCTTCCTGGCTTTGATTTCGCAGCGCGTGAAACAATTGTAGAGAACTCGGTTTGTTTTTTATTTCGCAAATGGTGTCATCGTAATAAACTTCTGTTTTTTTGCTTGGCCATGATTTTTCTGGTTCAATTAGCCACGATGGCCCATGCCACCATTTAGAGAGTGACAACAGTTTTGACGGTAGGACTCCTCTTGAAGCGTAATCTGCTGGATTACTCTCAGACTTGACGTGGTTCCAGTGGCTTCTAGGTACTAACTTCTGTATTTGCGACACGCGATTGGCCACAAAAGTCTTCCATTTGGTAGGGTGGTCGGATAACCATGCCAGGACAATAGTTGAGTCGGTCCAACTGTATATCGGTACATCTTCGGAGAGATTTTTCCTTACTTCTGCTATCAATTTTGCGAGTAGATGTGCACCACACAACTCCAATCTGGGCAGGGATATTTGTTTGATTGGAGCAACCTTGGTTTTCGATGTTATGAGCTCAGTTCGTATTTCTCCATTTTCATCTTTGAATCTGCTATAAATGACTGCTGCGTAGGCTCGTTCGCTCGCGTCGCAAAATCCATGGATTTGCATCACATTCCTCTGTATATGTCGCGGTATTTTTAGACGTTCAAATTGTGGAAGTTCAGCCTTTAATTGATTCCAAACTATCATGATATTAGCTGGTAGTTCATCGTCCAAATCTAGTTTTCTCAGCCATAATTTTTGATAGAGAATTTTTGCCATAATAATAGATGGTGATAGCAATCCGAGTGGATCGAAAACCTTGGAAGCGTTTGATAATAAAGTTCGCTTTGTCGGATTGGCTTCCTCAGGTAGGTTGACCTTAAAAGACAATTGACCCTCTTCGGAGTTCCATTGAAGACCCAATAATTCAATTGTTGAACGCGCTTCTTCAATAGAAATCAGTGAATCTTCCATTTTAATCGGTTGATCTTGTAGATCCTTTGCGTTTGATTTCCATTTTCGCAAATTAAATCCTCTTTGTCGCAGGGTGTAAGTTAAATTCTCCTTTAGGTACTTGGCATCTTCTAAGGTGTCTGCGCCTGACAGATAATCGTCTATATAGAATTTGTTTAAAATTTCTTCGGCGATTAAGGGATATTTCTGCTGGAAATCAAATGCAACCTGTTGTAAAGATCTAATGGCTAAAAATGCCGAACTGGCCATTCCGAAGGTAACAGTGGTAAGTTTGTAATGAACTATAGGTTGATTTGCCTTTTCTCGCCACAGAATTCGCTGAAATTCTTGATCTTCTTCGGCTACCATAACTTGCCTATACATTTTTTCGATGTCAGCCGTAAATGCTATTTTGTTGTACCGAAATTTTAACAATGTAGTCCATAGTGTTGGCTGAATGGTAGGACCCACCATAAGTAAATCGTTAATGGAATTTCCGTTGGTAGTTTTACTCAAGCCATCGAACACGACATGGAGTTTGATTGTGGTACTTTCATCTTTAGTTACCGCATGATGTGGCAAATAATAATGTTTCCCTTCTGTATCCGTTGCAAGTTCGGTTGGAACTTCGATTAAATGCCCCAATGCTATATATTCACGGATGATGTTGCTGTAATCTAACTTTAATTGAGGTGCACGGTCTAATCTTTTCTCTAAATTTAAAAATCGCCTCTTGGCAATGTTTATTGAATTGCCTAACGGTGGATGTATTTGTTTAAATGGTAATTTCACTATATATTTTCCACTAGCATGTCGTGCACAATTTATTTTGAAGTGTTGCTCACATTCTGTCTCTTCTTTGGAAAATGGATTGCACTTCGGGATTTCTTCTATCTCCCAGAATTCCCTGAGCGTCTCATCTACGTTTATGCCAACATGAACCCCAAGACTGTTGGATTGAGTTTTGGACTCATCAGTTTCGCCCGATAATAGCCAGCCAAATATTGAATTTTGCGCTATTAGATGGTCTTCGAGATTTTCTACACGCCCTTCTCGTAGCACGCTGAAAAATCGATCTGCTCCAATGATCATGTCAACAACACCAGGCCTATTGAAATGTGGATCTGCCAATGGCAATTCCTTAATTTTCATCAAATTCAATGACTTAATTTCAACGGATGGTAGGCAATTCGTTAATTTTGATAAAATTAGAACATCGATATCCTTTGCTTCTGTTTCTTTATATAGTGATACAACTTTAACTGACATCATTCCTCTCATCGTTTCAGTTCCGGGTGTGAGTCCTTTGATTACTACTTTTGCATTTTTTCGCGGCAATCCAATTCGATGAGCACATGATTCGGTGATAAAAGACGCCTGTGCTCCCGAATCCAATAAAACTCGACATCTCTGATATTGATTTGATGAATCTCGAATCCTAACGATGGCTGTTGGCAATAGAGCGGTGAATCGCTTAGTTGTGGTGGTATGAGCAACGTTCACACAATTGGAATTTGCTTCTCGCGATTCTGTTGCGATGGGATAACTTCAGTGCTTAAAGTCGTATTCGCTGGTACCTTTTGAATATCCTTGTGAAGTGCCGTATGATGTTTAGCTTTACAGATACCACATCTGTATCTAGAGCGGCAATTTTGCGATTGATGATTCTTATACATGCAAATAAAGCACAGCTTATTTTCTGCTACGAAACTTCTTCTATCATGTATTGAAAGCGCGAGAAGTTCTTCGCAATTACGCAGGTAGTGATTTTTTCCACATTTTAAGCAACTTACTGACTGCGTATCCGTATGCATCACTTATATGGTTGGATTTGGCAACTGCCGACAGAAATTGCGCTTTGTAGGCTCACAACTTTCTAGGGTATCGCTTTGTTTATTAAGAAATTCGAAAAAATTCTTAATTGTTGGGAATTCAATCCCAAAGCTATGTTGAGCCCAATCGTGTTTGGTAGTTGGATCCAATTTGCTCACCAATATATGAATCAACCACGGGTCGCGAGCCTCTGCCTGATCACCCAAAACCTTTAGTCCTCGTAACACCTCGTCTGATACATCGCGCAAACGATGGAGAGCCTTGGCTGTTGCCTGGGTAATTGCTGGTTGATCCATAAATTGTTTTAACGACATAGTAGTCACATGTTTTTTTTTTATCATAACGGTTGTTGATAATTTCCCATGCCTCATCGTAATTTGCTTCAGTTATAGAAATATGGCGAATCAATGCAGCGGCTTCATCTCTCAATAATCCCTTTAAATATTGTAGCTTATGCACCTTCGAAATCTTGGGATTGCTGTTGATTGATGCTTCAAATAAATCGCGGAATGAAGCAAACTCAGAATATATCCCGGAGAAAAAAGGTACATTCACACGCGGTAAACGAACTTCACTATCGCTTTTATGATTTAAATTAGATACCTCATTGAGAAACGATCGCTGGTTAGCCACTAATTCCTGTAAACTAGTATCAAGATTAACGTGCTGCTCGTTTTTGTCCGACGCCATTTCTGCCTGCATAAGTTTCCCCTTGATCGCAAAATATTTGCCTTCGAAAGTCTCTTGCAGTTCAATAATATCTGGTGTTTCCTTGTAATATTGCTCGGCCGCTCGATAATAGTCCCATTCCTCAGAAAGAAGCTTAATTTGAGCTTTAATTCGTTCTATCGGTTATTTAGAAAGATCGCCTTTAGCAAAAGCTTCGATTTGCGAGATTCGCTTAAGTTTCCTTTCAAGAGAACGAGCGTCTGCCACTTTGAAGATGAGTGATTTAAAACCGAATTATTGAATCAAAATTAAGAAAAAAAGAGGCGCGCGAATACAAGTTAATAAAATTTGTTTTATTTTTATTTCAATATAGGCTTTGAAGCTCGACGCATCAACACAACAACACTATAAATGGAAATATTGTTTCTGGATCACTGCAACAGCACTATTCAATGTTATTTATATGCACTATCTATTTATTAATACCGTCTCTCTTATTTTGTTTTAATAAATATATATTATATTTATAAAATCACCGATTTTTTTTTGTTTAATTTCTCAAAAGAAAAGCACACAAATAAAAAAAAAAAATTTTTTTTTAAATATTTCCATGTATGGCGGATTCTAATTTCATCCGGCTCGAAGGACCATTCTACCCAGATAGAATAATTAAACATACATACGAAAGAATAATAAAACATATAATTTATAAAGAACGTAGACCAATGGATTAGCTGGCGTTGAATACACCCCAGCTGGATGGAACACGGATTGGCAGCTGTTGGATTGTTGTTGATTGTTAACTGGTCTTTATTTCTCAGCACAGTTGTTTGCATGTAACAGTGGTTTTATCAACATCTTCAGGCGCGACGGGAAATTAAATGGTACGCTAGACTAGATCAATTTTGGAGAAAATTTTGCAAACATGTAAATGCATGGAGAAATTTTGGATGTGGGGTATCGGGTAGCGACCCGGTGTTGTGACCGAGTTTAAACGCCGATAATCCGTATTGGATCTATCCTACGTGGTCTTGACACGGGCAGATAGCCTGCAGTAACAATATGGTTGACCACGTTGTGTCGGACTGGTAAGTTATAGTTCGAGAGTGCCGTAATCATTGTTGAACGTGAAATGAATCGGTGTTGGTGTGTCGGCGCGAATCATGGTGGGATTCTAGGCTTATTTTTGCATTGCCCGCGATCTCCATTTCCATATCTTGGATATCACTCTGTTTTGTTGTTTGATATTGACCATGAGATGCGTTTGGGGTTTCTGGGGTGCCTGGTTCGGCTCCAATTTCTTTGTATTATCTATGTTTGGCATTATTTGTTTTTATAATTCAAATTCCGGTTTGTGAAATCAAAAAAATTACCGGAATGTTACCGTCTCTTTCGCCAAGAAAAGGATATGAGAATAAATTCAGTTTTGTTATTGCTGTGTTTCTGACTGGACATACTTAACTATGGTATGAGCGTGTCACTTCGCGTGATGCTTTTACCCGTCAAATACAAGCAAATTTCGAAAATGCAATGATTTTTTTTTTTTGGAAATATAAAAACGATAAAATAAATATACGAGCGAAATTAAAATTTCTCGGTACGATCAAGGGTTTATAGTGGTGGAAATTTTACAATGAGTTAAGTTTTTTTTTTAAATTTTAGTGAGATTGGAATACAGTTTTGAATTATTTGATTTTATATATTTTTTTTTAAATATAGCAGCCTAGATAAAAATAGAAATTATATAATGTAATTTACTATGTACTGGTTGGTGCTGCTGGAAATTATTTAAAAAGGAAAAGAAAAAGAAAAAAAAAATTGTTAAAAACTTGCGGTTGTATTTGTTGGTGATGTTGTACCCCGTGTGTTGTTGATTTGATTTCCTTTTATCCAATACGTTAGCTGTTGTTATTCGTTTTATTTTCCGTTGTTATATATGTATGTAGTTGCGGTGATTGTTGTGTTTTTATAGGAGCTTGCGCCGTTAGTATATGTATTTTCCTTAATAGTACTTTGCGCAATTTTATGATTGATGCACCCACCGTTTGCTGTTCTCGTTGTTCCTCTTATGTTGTATATTCAATGAATAGGTGATTTTTTTTTTAAAATTTGGTTGAACATATTATATGGTGTGGTAAATTTCGATATATAGGTGTTTTTTTTTTTAAATAATTTTGTAGAATATTCCAGGTTTTTTTACTGTTGAATTTAATATTTTATATATATTTCTGACCCCAAGTTTTACCGTTGTAAATTTTTGATGCTTTTATGACTCCATGTATTTGTATGTGAGCACGCACGGGAATTGTAAAAAGAAAAATTCTGTTAGTTTTTTTTACGAGAAAGAAATACTTTCATATAAAATGAAAATTGATATTGACCTTTAGACCGGTGCTTGATTTGCACCGAGCCGTCTTAAAAATATAGCCTTGTATTTCCTTTTAGAGTGATGTAATCCGCTGGCCTTGCGTACTTCGATTTTATATTTTTGTATATACTTAATCCCCAAAAAAGAGTGTCATGTGTTCACCACTTATTGGATTGGCAGCCGATACGGTGGGGCACAAATAAATGTACACTTTAAATTTTTATACTGGCAACATAATGTACAAAATAAATATGTGGCCAAAAAAAATTTATTTACAATAATTTAGGACAGAAATGTGGATAAAATCCACCACCATTGAGCGCGATAATTATTAAAAATATTTTTATATTTATTTTATCGTATCAAAAATATTTTTTGAAATGGTGAGTGTATCGGTCGCGTCAAGAGTTTGAAACGAGAGTGCGAGAGTAGATAAAAATTTGTGTGTCTGTAGTTGAGACAGTATGAAAAAGAAAATGGTACAGTCTAAGCACAAATTTCTGAATTTGTTAATTGTGAATCAGGACGATAGATGGTGGTAAAAAAAAACTTTTGATTGTTGTACTAAATGTCCACATAAAATAACATTTGTGTTTTGTGGTGTCCAAGATATTTATTTAGTACAAAGTAGTGAGTACAGATTCAACCCCCCCCCCCCCTGTTCCATTTGACGTGGCAAAGTACAAATAAGTATTTGAGAGTGTAGATGGTAAATGGAACGCAGAAAATTTGTTGCGAAAATAAAATTTAATTTAAAAAAATGTACGTGCAACATGGAAAGTTGGAAAATGAATTATTAATTTGAAAACTGATCAGCCATTTCTGTTCACGACGATCTGGAAATAAAAATAAGGAAACAAAAAGAATCATTTTAGCAAGTAATTATCATTTTTGTACTTATCTAATTTGTAATTCCAATGGTGGCTGATTTATTATATGATTTTTGTTGTTTGCCTGTAAAAATTAGAATCAGTATATTAACGCAAAAATTATATTATATAATTGTAACTTAACATTTTTATTCAATTTTCAACTCCAGTAACATATTGATAGTTTCCCATAGGAATTCTAACCTGAAAATAAATTAAATTTTGTATTAAATTTATCACCATATGCTATGTAATATTATATCAAAATACTTATCTTTGAGGTATCCAAATGTCCATAATTATATATTTTATTAACTATATTCAATACCTGATTAAATAATTGTAAAAGTAAACAAATAAAACTTATTCATTTGTTTACTTAAAACTTTGACGTTTATTCAAAGTGTTATAATTTAATTTGTATTACAGTTCTTTAAAACATAACAAAAAAAAAAAGAGACATCTAGAGTAAAGTATATATTTTTCTGTTAATTTTATAATAATAGCCACCTAGATTTAAATACGAAAACTAACTGTAATTATTTTGTAAAAAATAAAATTTATATCTCTCTGTTACTTTGACCGTCATCGGGTATACATTAAATAAAAAATAAAAAAAATAAACTTAAATAAAAAAAAATAAAAATTTATACTAAAAATAAGACCTTGGTATTGCTTATCATCACGGCGACAAAGGGAAATTAAATTGGAGACAGCAACCGGGTCTTTAGGTTACACATGGTCCTTCGAGCCGGATAGGCATTAAAATTGGTAAATATTAAGCAATTTCTTTGTTAAGTTTTTGGTGAAAATGGCGGAGATTCGTGCACTAAAGCGCATGTTAAAAAACTAGGAATATATTAGTGAAAAGGCTGATAAATATGGCGGACATACTCAAATAAACGAGGTAAAGGCCAATATAGCGATATTGACCGATGAGTGGAAAGACTTTCAAAGTATTGAGAAAAATCTTAACGGAAAATTCAGTGAAGTGAAGTTAGAAATAGTGAATAAAATTGAGATTTTGTATTTTGCGGTTAAGCAAGTTTTATATCAATATGAGAAGAGTTTTGAAACGGAAAATTCACAGGCGAATAGATCAATGGATGATTTAATGGCAAATCAAACTCAATTCGTTCAGGAATTGACAATGTTAAACAAACGAGACAATGAAGTACGTTTGCCACGTGTGAATATACCGCAGTTTTCGGGAGACTACTCGGAGTTTCCCTCTTTTAAAGACCTGTATGAGACATCTATAGATAAGAACGAGAACATGTCCAAAGTTCACAAATTACAATATTTAAAATCATTGTTAAAAGGTGAAGCTTACGCCTTAATCAAGCATTTAAATGTGACCGAATCTAATTATATTCAAGCTTGGGATAAAATCAAGGCGAGGTATGATAAACCAATGCACGTGGTTCATACACTAGTTAAGCAATTCATGGATCAGCCAATATTGCATCAAAGCTCTGCAAAGGGCCTTCGTCACCTCACAGATGTGTCTGACGAAGTCATTCGGGGTTTACATGTGCTGGGAGAGCAGTCAGATAAGCGTGATATTTGGCTCATTTACATATTGGTCAATAAATTGGATTATGAATCACGGGAAGCATGGGCGCATGATTCAACAAATCAAAATTTTCCTTCTCTTGAAACTTTTTTCAAATTCTTAACGAAGAGAAGTGACGCATTGGAATCTATTACTTCTACTCAAAGGCAAAGGCAATCGTTACCCAAGAAAGTGGGAGTAATGACGTCACAAGTCTCAGTTTTCGGAGTCTGTCCAATGTGTTCCGAAAGTCATTACTTAGGGAAATGCAGTAAATACCTAGAACTATCTAGTGAAAACCGCAAAGGCTTTGTGGCAAAAAAGGGTCTTTGCTTTAATTGTTTGTCGTCAACGCACCAATCAATAGTCTGTCGGTCAAAATACTTGTGTAACATTTGCAAACGAAAATACCACGCCACTTTGCACATCGATTCAAAGGCAAGCTCAAGTGATGATGATCAAAACAAGTCTAAAAGTTCGGTTCCTGTCGAAACTACGGAGTCTACGGTACACGTCGCTTTTAAAACTGGGGTCGATTCTGTGAAGGCACCGCAACATCAAGCAATCATACCGACAGCGCAATTACTAATCGAAGATAAATATGGACAAATGCAGCAATGCAGAGCCTTACTAGACTCTGGTTCACAATCCTCCTTTATATCGGAAAATTGCGCTCAGAGATTGCAATTAACGAGGCAGAAGGCGAACGTACATATCACGGGATTGACATCAGGAAATCTTATATCTAGAAGCAAGTCAACGATTACATTACGATCAATGTATGACCACAACATGAAGACGACACTGGAGGTTCTTATAATAAAACATCTACCTACTCAAATTCCGAAGATAAAAATATACTTGGATAATACCGATTTCACAACAGAATTGAATTTGGCCGACCCACACTTTGATATACCATCTCCCATTGATTTACTGATTGGAGCTGATAAATTCTTCGAAATTCTGGAAAGCAACCAAATGCGATATAATTCATTAATGTTAAATGAGACTATTTTTGGATGGATAATTTCAGGACAACCCCAAACAGCTGATATTGAGACTTGTAGATCATTCAGCACAATTACGCATGATAACACGGGATTGGAAGAGACATTAAAGAAATTTTGGGAGATCGAGGACGTATCATTTGACGTCGATAAATTTACACCAGAAGAAACGGCATGTGAAAGACTTTTTATGGACACGCATAAAAGATCAGCAGATGGACAATATATAGTGAAACTACCATTCAAAGATAACGTGAAAGAATTAGGCCATTCAGTACATACGGCAACAAACAGGTTTCGGTCACTCGAACGTAAATTAACAATAAATACGAAGCTACGTGAAGCATACGTAGATCAAATGAGAGGTTATATCAATTTGGGTCACATGATTGAGGTACCGGCGAACTACAAACACAGTGAAAGCTATTATTTACCTCATCATTCCGTGACAAAAGAAAGCAGCCATACAACAAAGATTCGGATTGTATTTGATGGATCCAGCAAGACGAGTAATGGTGTATCTTTGAACGACAAATTAATGGTTGGCCCGACCATTCAACCAACGCTCTGGAACATACTATTGAGATTTAGAACCAACAAAGTGGCATTGGTTGCCGCCGATATAGAAAATATGTATCGCCAGATCTTAATATCTGAAGAACACCGAAAATATCAAACTATTTTATGGCGAGAACGACAAGACGATAAGTTGAAAAATTACCAGCTCACTAGGGTCACTTTTGGTCTTGCATCGTCAGCTTTCCTTGCCATTAGGGCAATGCAACAACTCGCGATAGACACAGAAGATGAAGAAGTCAAACGATGCATACTCAGCGATTTTTATGTCGACGATATATTAACGGGAAGTGAGGATGAGACACAAGCTGCAACATTAAAGGAAAAAATGATAATGGCGAAGGGTGGGTTTTGTCTAAGACAATGGAAATCAAATATGCGCTGTTTATGTGATACAATGGAGGAAGTACCTGTCAGTGATATCGGTTGTGAAGAAACCTCCACTGTCAAAACTCTTGGGCTACAATGGCAGCCGGTGAACGATACCTTCACTTTCAAAATACAACCAGAAAGAGAAGGCCGAATCACCAAACGCAAAATTATTTCCGAATCCTCCCGTGTGTTTGATCCTCTCGGTTTCATTTCCCCATCCATTATCTTAATAAAAATATTGTTTCAGAAATTGTGGCTCCTGAAAATGGACTGGGACGACGAATTACCAGGTGAAATACGAGAAGAATACATAATAATACAAAGCAAATTTGTGTGCCTTGAAAGTATTATGATTCCGAGATTTACAAGCCACCGAAATGGGTTCCAGATACACGGATTCGCAGACGCAAGCGAACTAGCCTACTGCGCAGTGATATACAGTAGGACAATTCACGAAGATGGCAACATCACAACACATTTATTGACCTCCAAAACAAGAGTAGCTCCGATTAAGAAGATATCCTTACCGCGACTGGAATTATGTGCTGCTCACTTATTAACGAAATTGATGTCTAAAGTCAGAGAAACAATAAAAGTAGATACGGAATATTTTGCTTGGATTGACTCGGCAATTGTTTTGGCTTGGCTTTCTACATATCCTATGCGTTGGAAGACTTTCATCGCCAATCGAACCAGCCAAATTTTAGATCATTTTCCTAGACGTCATTGGGCTCACATTAAATCTAAAGATAACCCGGCAGATCATGGTTCACGAGGTGTGGAGCCAGATAAAATAATCAATCTTACACAGTGGTGGAGAGGTCCAGAATGGTTGAGTCAACCGCAAACATCATGGCCAATAAATGAGACATCTGAATTCAAAGAAAATGAATATAATATGGAATACAGCAAAGCAACAAAATCGTCTGTTACATTACACGTCCAATGCGATAAGCAAGAGGATTCGTGGTTAGAAGAACTTTTTGAAGGAGAATTTAGACTTCAAAAAATATTTAGAATAATTGCTTATGTATTGAGATTCATACGTGCATTAAAACAACCCCAACGGAGAATAAGTACGCAGTTGACAGCAACGGAGATCAAGAACGCCCAACTGAAGTGTATTATGTGGGTACAGCGAACAGAGTTTGAGAAAGATATACAAAGCATACAACGACATAAAAGAGTAAGCAGCGGGTCGAGACTTTTATCATTAGCGCCTTTCATCGATGAAGAGGGTATTCTGAGAGTGGGTGGTAGGCTGCAAAATTCAATTTGTGATTTCGACAGTAAGCATCCCATAATAATTCCACAGAGACACATATTTACGAATAGACTTGTGTGGGATGTACATTTATCAAAATTACATGCTGGTCCAACGCTTACATCAATACATGTAAGGCAGAAGTATTGGGTAATAAGCGGAAGAAGTCGGATAAGGAGCATTTTGAAAAAATGCGTTATTTGTACGAGATACGCAGCGAAATTAACAACACAGATGATGGGGAATCTGCCCCCTAAAAGGGTTACACCCACGAGGCCATTTGAAAATTGCGGTATTGATTTTGCGGGACCGATTCATATTCTGGCAAGAAAAGGCAGAGGGCATACAATTAAAACAAAGGGATATATATGTATATTCGTCTGTTTATCTGTAAAGGCGATCCATATTGAAGGTGTTACAGATATGACCAGCGAAGCTTTCCTGGCTGCGCTTAAACGTTTTTCTGCCAGAAGAGGGTTACCTAAACGAATATATACGGACAACGGTTCCAATTTTGTTGGTGCAAAGCGTGTCCTAGAGCAAGCATTTAATTTAATAAAAAACATTAATAATAATTATATAATTGCAGAATATTTAAGTCGAAATGCTATAGAATGGCATTTTATCCCACCAATGTCACCGCACTTTGGTGGATTGTGGGAGGCTGCCGTGAAATCGGTCAAGAAACACCTGCTTAAAGCCACTCATAATATAAACATTACATTCGAAGAGATGACTACATTACTCTGCCAAATCGAAAGCATACTAAATTCGAGACCGTTGTATGCTTCGTCAACGAATGATGACTACGAGGTATTAACTCCATCACATTTCTTGATTGGAACATATGTATCATCGGTTCCTGAACAAGACGTGAATTCGAAGGAATATCTATTAACAAGATGGCAAATAATACAACGAAGGGTTCAAACATTTTGGAACAGATATTATTTCGAATATTTAAATAACTTGCAACAACGTCAAAAATGGCAAAA
The DNA here is from genome assembly GCA_958295665.1 of Tipula vernalis. Taxonomy (NCBI): domain Eukaryota; kingdom Metazoa; phylum Arthropoda; class Insecta; order Diptera; family Tipulidae; genus Tipula; species Tipula vernalis. The sequence goes on from OY282558.1 coordinate 188,387,984, forward strand.
AATCCAAGACAATATCAACATCGGCGATATAGTGTTATTGAAAGAAGAAAATACTCCAGTATGCAAATGGCCATTAGGTCGTATTATTCAAATTCATCCTGGATCAGATGGTATGGTGCGAGCTGTAACCGTGAAAACATCTTCATCCACATTTCAACGGCCAGTCGTAAAATTATGCAGACTACCTATAGGTTGACGATTGATTCGTCAACGGGGCGGAGTATGTTCACGACGATCTGGAAATAAAAATAAGGAAACAAAAAGAATCATTTTAGCAAGTAATTATCATTTTTGTACTTATCTAATTTGTAATTCCAATGATGGCTGATTTATTATATGATTTTTGTTGTTTGCCTGTAAAAATTAGAATCAGTATATTAACGCAAAAATTATATTATATAATTGTAACTTAACATTTTTATTCAATTTTCAACTCCAGTAACATATTGATAGTTTCCCATAGGAATTCTAACCTGAAAATAAATTAAATTTTGTATTAAATTTATCACCATATGCTATGTAATATTATATCAAAATACTTATCTTTGAGGTATCCAAATGTCCATAATTATATATTTTATTAACTATATTCAATACCTGATTAAATAATTGTAAAAGTAAACAAATAAAACTTATTCATTTGTTTACTTAAAACTTTGACGTTTATTCAAAGTGTTATAATTTAATTTGTATTACAGTTCTTTAAAACATAACAAAAAAAACAGAGACATCTAGAGTAAAGTATATATTTTTCTGTTAATTTTATAATAATAGCCACCTAGATTTAAATACGAAAACTAACTGTAATTATTTTGTAAAAAATAAAATTTATATCTCTCTGTTACTTTGACCGTCATCGGGTATACATTAAATAAAAAATAAAAAAAATAAACTTAAATAAAAAAAAATAAAAATTTATACTAAAAATAAGACCTTGGTATTGCTTATCATCACGGCGACAAAGGGAAATTAAATTGGAGACAGCAACCGGGTCTTTAGGTTACACAATTTCTTACCAATTAGTTGTAATAAATATTCTGGTAACCAAGTCGCCATAAATTCAAAAAGCAAAATACTCATAAAATTAAGCAAGTGTAGCCGCGTGCAGTCAGAAGTACTTCAGTGTACTTTGCCACGTTAAATGGAACCAAAATATGGAACCAATATATTCTGTGGGGTCACTACTGAGCTGAAAGAAGCTGTTCAAATACAATTATATTTGCAAGTCGAAATATGTTACATTTCGAATAATTGTAGATATAAACGAATAGAATAAACCGATTCTATGAGTGAATCACTACAGTATCAAACAGCTTGTCAATGTCATATTTCTTATAAGTAAAGGGTGGCCCATCTAACATTTGCAATTTAATTTGGCTCCTTATTCAAAAATGAATGAATATTTATCAAAGCGGTTTGTTTTATTAGAAAGGGTATACATTCCCAATAAGTATGAAATACAATTTCATTCGAACGACTTCCATGCCTGGCTTTACATTACCCCATTCTGTCAACCGAGTGTGCCAGAACATTTTCGATTTAAAATTGTTAATGTGGGTGACCTGAAGTAATGTGATTAACAGTTCAAGTTCATCCCAGTAGAAATGGGAGGTGTTTTTAATCGGTAGCTCGGAAACGGGAGCTCGGCACAGTGTACGTAAACTTATTTTTACTTCCCCACCCCAAAAAAAAAAAAAATTAATAAAAATCTCATCAATGGCACCTACGATTTGATCTTTCAAATCTTGGATATTCTCTGGATGGTTAGCGTAACACTTATCCTTAACGGCTCCCCAGTAAAAAAATCCAACGGAGTCAAATCGGAGCTGCGAGGTGGCCAATTGATATCTCCGTTACGGCTGATTATTCGATCACCGAAAACAGTGTGCAAAAAATGCAATGTGCTCTTGAATTCTGGGTAACAAAAGCTCGTTTATCTTGGCTCGGTAACGTCCCCCATTAACTGTAAGGGCGGCTCCTTTGTCATTTTCGAAAAAAATGTACCAATGATGCCGCCGGTCCAAAATCCACACTAAAGAGTCACTCGTTATGTATGCATCGGCTTTTCCGTGGTTAGGTGTGGATTTTCTGAGCCCCAAATGCGACAAATTTGCTTGTTGACATAGGCTCCGAGGTGAAAATGAGCTTCGCCGGAAAAGATGATTTTTCGGTAAAAATGCCTTTTTTTCATTCAAGCGTTCTACAGCCTAATTGGCGAACCGAAAACGTTGCGGATAGTCATTTTTCTTTAGCACATGCACTAATTGAACTTTGTACGCCTTGATACCGATGATACGATCGCGTAAAATGTTCAATTCTTGAGCACAATGGCGAGTTGATGTATGCTAAGACACATTCTGACAATTGATCCACAAATTTCCTTGTACGCATTTCGTTTCTACTGAATTTTTCAGGTGAATTTCTTACTGTTTGGGTGAGAATCACCACTTCGAAAGTAAGTTTTCAATATTTTCCAATTTTGTTCAAGCGTAAGGCGACCCATTTCGTAAATGTCAAACATTAAATTAATTGTCTGTCTTAACACGAATGAAGCAAGTTTTCCACACTCGAAATAACCGGTAGTGGAAATTGCAAACGCTAGATGGAACACCCGTTATATCGGTTTTGGATTTGACAGCTTTACAGTTTAAAATTTTTTACGGGCAGGGAAATAAATGTAGTTAGATTGCGAAATATTTTTTGCTTTTCTAATATCTATTGTTTTGTATGGTTTATTTTCTATTTTTATTAATTTATTATTAGTTTTCAGAAATAAAAACAGCTGCGTATTGTACATTAGGGTTCGGTTCATATTCTTAGGATTGGAAGAGGAACCAAATATATGTATATATTATTTATGTACTCATCCATCTTCAACCTACATATTAGTATGATTGCGTCATGAGCCGGGCCGAGGAAGAACAAGTTATCACTGGAATTGTGACTGAAGGAAACATTTAGTCGTCATTGAGTAAGGGTTTGAGGGAGGGGGGAGGGGAAGGGTCTTTGGCGTTAGTGTTTTTGCGAGATGGACTCTGGTTGGGTATTATAATTTTTATTATTATATTAATTGATTTAAAATTTGTTGAATCTTTCAAAAATTTTAATTAAACTTTTTATTCCTTTCAGTTTTAATACTAATTCCAAATTAAAATTTAAATAAAGTAGATTTTATGTAAGTAAATATAGTTTAAACTAAATTAATCTCCCGCGGAATCTGACTCAGTCCTCCAGAACCATCAAGCATCAAGCAGATTTGTAGTATTTAGAACGGCATCATCTTGGAGTCCAAGACTTGGACTAACCTTTATCTTTATTATATTCAAAACAATAGTAGGATACGAACAAATTATAGAATATGAACTATTATTTGTGCTAAAACAGAATTGTGAAATCAGATATTCGGATCTTCTGATAATTGATAATTTATAAAATTATTGTTTTTGGTTTTTACAGTTTTACAGTCGAATTGGGGCAGTCATGGAAATAGTTGTAGTCAAACCATGCAACTACTACAGAACAGCATAAATTGTGTTTTGGAATTTAGTTTATTTTTATCTTTATTTGTTTTGCTTCTATTTTTAAACAACTGTATTTGGCACATTTTGGTTCTTTTTCACGTTCTCAAGATTGAAAGAAGGACCAATTATACAATATGTATGTATTATTTCTACAGTCCTGAGAAAAAAAAAATTGGGCAAACATATTTTATTACAAATTGGAGTCTTTTTTTGCTCAAATAACAAAACTTTTGAAAGCAATTGGCTTATTGTTACATTTTAAATACATGTATGAGCTAATTTTTTGAAAAAAAAATGTACCTGCAATTTAGGGGAAAAATCCGCAAAATGCCAAAATATTTAAAATACGTTGATTATATTTAAAGTAATGGAATAAATTAAACACTTATTTTTTTAATTTTTTGTTTGTTTTTTACTGTTTTATAGAAATTCCATCTTTAATATTAATATTTTGTTGGACCGCCATTTGCCTTTATTACAGCGATACACCTCTGATTCATTCAATTTGATAAATTTTTCAAAGTCGTAGAAGGTATGGATTCCCAAATCGTCATCAACAAACTTTTTAAAGCTAAATTGATTCTGGGCGCTTTCTTGCTACTTCTAGCTTCATTATAGACTAAATATTTTTTATGGGATTTAGGCCTGGACTGTACGGGGGCCAGCTCAACACATCGATATTTTTTCTGCGAAGTACTTTTTTACCTTTAAATGAAGAGGTAAGAAAAAACACAAGTTTTTAACAAACTATTTATGTTTATCTGAAAGCCAATTTTTCTATCTACAATTCAAAATTAATAACTCACAACTTTGGCGGTATGGCACGGAGCGTTATCCTGATGAAAAATAAATCTGCAAGTCTCGCGAAAAAGCTTCAGCACAGAAGGCTCAAATTCATTAAGTAGGACCTGCAGATAAACAGCTTCTGTAATTTTGGAACTAAGGAAGCATAATCGACCGGTTTCGTTTCCAGAAAAGCATCCCCAGACCATAACTCGTACTTTTTTCGGTGGAAGTCTTAAAAGACACATTCGTTGCTAAGCCTCTCCCGAGATTCTCTCCTTATGAGAACTCTTCCATCTCGAACATGCAGCTTGAGTTTTGATTCATAGGAGAAAATCACATCATTCCATATCTCTTGAAGGCTCCTGGGCCCATAGCAAACGTTTTTTTTTCACTCGTAATGTGAACTCAGGCTTCTGGAATGGTTTAAGTGTAAGTTTAAGTCTTTTTCTTACTAAGCTGGCTGAAATTTATTTTCCCGTTGATCGCTAAAGATCCCTTTTTATGTACGATGAAGTTATAAGACGGTTCCGACGACATTGTAATATTAAATAATGATCTTCCACTGTCAGTAATTGCACTTTATTCTTTATTTGACTAGGATCATCTACAGAATAACTTAATCTTACAAAATATGAACTATTTATACTCAATAAAATACTTGCAGGCAATAAAAAATCTGCACCCTAATTAAGGCCAAGAACGGTAGGCGTAAAATAAACTAATTGCATGACCAATTTTTTTTACACATCAGTTGCGGGGTTGTACTGCCATAATAGAGGCAAAAGGAGGTTCAACCAAAACATTAATATTAAAGATAGAATTTCCACAAACCAATAAAATACAAAAAAAAAATGTTTACTTTATTCCATTACTTCTACGCCCTTAGGGGCATAATGGGATATTTTGAATATTTTAGCAATTTATCGATTTTGCCCCCTAAATTGTAGGTATTTTTTATTTTTATTTTAAATTGAGTCATAAAAGTATTTAAAATAAAACATTAAGTCAATTGCTTTCAAAAGTTTTGTAATTTTAGCAAAAAAAGACTCCAATTTGTAATAAAATATGTTTGTCCAATTTTTTTCGCAGCAGTAAATTATCGATATTTTGGGTTAATTATTATTTAAAATATTACCTAACTTTATTTAAAGTGTTAAATCGGTTTATTATTAAACAGTTTTCGTATCTTCGGCGTACGTTTTCGTCACCTCAAGAGCAGTCGAATGATGTCCGTCTATATATAAATAAAACGAAAAAATTTCATAATAAACCCCCTGAGTATGACGAACGTCTTGTGGGCTGACATTGTGACTGAAGGCAACTTTTAATCGTGCTTGAGTTCGGTTATGGGGGGGGGGGGGGGTGTTTGGCGGTAGTGGCTTTGGGGAGATGGACTTGGGTTTTATTAAACAAAATTTTTTAATCTATTAATTGATTTATAATTTATTTAAACGTTGAAATATTTAAATTACATTTTTAGTTCTTTCAGTTCTAATTTTAATTGAAATTTAAATAAATTAAACTGTATTTAAGTAAGTAAAGTTGGCAAAGAACTAATTAACCTCGATTTGATTCGATTCGTTTTCGATTTTCAGGAAATCTCGCGGAACCTCTCTCAGTTTGCTAGGACAGTGCTTTATTTTATTTTATATAATTGTCATGCGGGATACAATTTATAATCCAAGTAGATTGTTATTTAAAATAATTTAAATAAATTAAACTCTATTTTAAATGTCCCGGGTAATTTGTGTTAATCTTCCAAAATCTTTAAGTATCGAGGAAATTGTAGTTTTTAGATTTGTATCGTATTGTGCTAACCTTCATCTTATCATTTTAATTTTGGTTACGGGTAACAGTAAAAATAACGCTTTACATGACAGCGTTTATTTACAGGAAAAACTTCTATAATCTTAGTGACATGTTTGCGGTATTTTTACAATTTAAATAGCATTTCGAGCTATATTGTAGTTTTAGGTTGCGACATGACTAGAATGGCGGAAATCATTTATACCTTTATATTTATTAGCTAGTTTTTGTAACCTGAATAGTAATTTTTCACAAGAGGTACGGTCGGAAGACTGAAGCAGCAAGCACCGTTATGAATATTGCGTTGCGTTTGATATGTTAATTTAGATTTATGCCTGTTTTAGAGTTTTGGTTGAAATCCTTACAGATAAATAATATATTATTTACTTAGTGTAACTATTTAATTATTTAACAATAAATAGAGAGACAATAATGTTAATTCGCTTCAGAGGAATTAATGAAAGTTTTAATAATATTATTGGACCCAGAAAAACATTTTACAAATATTCTGCATGCCACTTGTGATGTTGTAATTTTCGGTGGCCATTTGTTTTATTGTAAATTAAAGGAGGCCTTAGGGCCGTAGTGGTTCAAAGCATCAACTTGGCTATTGTACATATATGGAAAACTTCATAAATTTCATAAAATTGATTGCACTTTCTTAGAAATAGTAAATAAATAGTATAACTTAAAACATCTGCAATCCTATCTATACCTATAATGAAATAGAAAAACTGGTAGGTATCCAATAAATAAATGTTTCTAATTTTTAATGTTATCTAAAATTCTAAATATGTCTAATAAAAAACGTTTCCACCAAAATATTAAATTTATTAATTTATATCGACACGCTACGCTATTTATGCTAATATACAAGTACAACCACCCAGCGGGTCATTTATGTTTACTACGTCTATACAATATTAAATCTTTACGATTGTTAGAATAACATACAAAAGCTTATTTTCCAGTGACATTTTCTGTTTCAAATATATGGTATACTACGGTCAAATATATTTAATTAACGGATGAAAATGTTGCGTGCGATAAGCCAAAGTTCATAAAAAATAAATTTATGTTAATATACATATTTAGAATCAACATTATTATGTTTTATGATTTAATTTTTTATGTGTATTTTGTTTTATATTATTTAAAAACGTATTGTTATTCTTGTGAACTCAAAATTTAGAAGATGATACAAAATGCAACCATTTTAAATAATGGTTATGAATTAGTTAGAAAATTATTTGGGTTATTCACAATGCATACATATAAAATATAAAACCATACAAATAAAAATCCGACTACCAAGAAATTTATAATACGGCCTGAAGCAAAAAAAGGAAAACCGTTTTCATTTGCTTCAGTGATATTGAAGAAATAAAGAGCTAAAATTGAATCGGATCAATAACACACAAAAAATACGTACATATATGTGCTGGATAAGAATATGAAGAAGCGACGAAAAAACAAAAATAAAATCTTGTGTCGATTTGTTTATTTGTTATTTGTTTTATTTCCATAATTAAATTTTTTTTTTCTAAGAAATCTTTGCCCAAAAAACACAAAATCCCCGTAACAACCTGGCATGTACTATATCAACACCGTAATTTTCAATGGTTATTGGTTATGTTTTTATTTATTAAAATGAGATTTTCAATCAATAATGGTTAGATTGGTATACGATTAAATTAGATTGGTTAGTTCGATTGTATGTTGAATTAATTGAAACATTACCACATTACCTACGTATGTTGGATGTAGCCAATTTCAATTAATTTAAGTTGATGTAAAATTGATTTTCAGAATTTATTTTAACACTATAAATATTTGTTTAGCTATAAAAGTTTGAAACAATGTAAAATAGTTAATTATATCTTTAAAATTTGGAACATACTAAATAATAATAGGCTGAACCTAGACAAAACAATTTGCACAAAATTATGACTTGAGTTTAACCCCACAATTTGTTTAACAAAATCCCAACTAGAGGAGTGGACGACTAAGCCTAGACCTTTCTCCCGGATGACCGGGCCCACCGTACACCTATATTACACATAACAATGAAGGATATGAAAGGAATTTTAATTTATAGACTAGTCTCGGTTACAGACACCTATGTAGTCGATAGTTAGTAAATTGTTAGTACAAATTATGATAAATTAGTTAGCACAAGATAACACAATTTAACTAATTGATTTGATGCTTGTTTCTCTGGAAGCCTTGGCTGGTTACTCAGGTTTCTCTAAATTCAAATCGGGACTTAATTAATTATTATTGTTACGGTATTTTCTAGTGTTGCGAAACGTTACCGTAACGACCGAAATAATAACGTTACTCGAAAAAAAATCGCGAAACGTTACGCGTCCCTGTACCCAAAATTGAAAAATGACAATAACGTTATAATGTAACAGTACCGGTATTTTATTCTTGGGTATTTCCCTCCATCAAACACTAATTTTAAAATAAAACATTTTTAAAATTTTGGGAAAAAATTAAATATTTTTTTTAACTCCGAACAAATAAAGTTGTGTCAGCGAATTTTTTTTCTCAGTTCAATTTTTTTTAACGCACCTATAGTTACTGATTATTTGTTTGTCATGTGGCATCGTTACCAACTTCAACTAAATTTATATTTTGACGTTCAAGTTTGTGAAAAAAATACAAGTGTTATACCGGGTTTACACACTGGAAAGCACTGGAGACATCCCGATATACTTGAAAATATTAATGAAAAGTGGACAGTCAAAGATGCTGAAAACAGAAATGTAAAATAACAGCGTACGTTAGATAATTATATTGTAGACCAAAAAAAACCTGTCCAGTTAAATATAAGTTCGTCGGAAATGATTGAATTGTTTATTGAATTGGTTACACTAAATGGATTACCGTTGCGTGTTTTGGAATGTAGTGCACTAAAAAAATTATTTGATCCAATAACAAAGGCGCTTGGTATCTGTTGGAGCACAAGCCTTTTTGTGCTGTTGTTCCCTTTTTTTGCAGTTTTTAAATTTATTAAAAAAACTTTTAGAATTTGATTGGTTGATGTTTTTTATTTGACTTTCAAAATGCATCTGGTCTTTATTAATTATTTTTCGTTGTTAACACATATTTGAGACCAATACATGTATAGCCAAAAAGAATGAAGCTGGCAATGATTTTCTTGTTATACAACATAAGGTAAATGGTATAATATAATTCTTACATGAAATCGACTATACTTAATTTGTACTGTCAAATATATGTCAACAAACAATAGTACGTGATTAAAGAAAATATTGTTAAGTAATTAATAAATTTAGGTAATAATAATTTTACAATATTTAGTTTCGTTACAGAACTACAACAATAGGTCGACACAACTTTAAGATAAGTATAAATTTAACTAAAGTTAACATATTAATTCATATTGTTTTTTTTTTGTTTCAGATTTCATTTGAATGGCTAAAATAATAAATATACTGGGTGGTTAATATATGTGTAATAATAAAGATGTTAAATTAAATTGTATGTGTTTTCTGTTTTGTTCATGAGACATCTGGAGCTGATGGTCGATGCATGAACAGTATCACTATTAATCCCGAAAATATTCGCGACCAGATAATAAAAATAGCTGACATATATAGGGAATTTATAAAATTAATCATTAAATGTAAAATGCTATCTGTCAAAGTCGATAGTGCTAGTCGTTTAGACAGATCGGTTTTAGGAGTTAACATACAATATGAAAAGGATAATGAAATAATTATTCGTACGCTTGCAGTCAAAGAGTTGAAAGAAAGTCACACTGGTGAATATATTTCCAATGTTATTCTCGATAATTTACGTTAATATGATATCAATATAAAACAAATTTATACATTCACTTCCGACAATGGGCGCAACATGGTAAAAGCAGATGAGATTTTAGGATTGAACCAGGTTTGTCACCTTGAAGATGATGTTGATATTAATGAGCAAGCATGCAGTTATGATTACGATATTGCAGAAATTGAAACTGATGAACCTTATAATGAAAGCGAATTAGAATCAATAATATTACAACAAGAATCACCTTTGTTGACATCCGTAAAATAATGTATGGCACATACTTTACAATTGGCTGTTAACGACGCCATCATGAAGAATTCTACATATAAAACTTGCATCGAAAAGGCTCTTAGTGTTGTCATTAAACTGCGAACTCCAACTGTCCTTGAAATATTAAAATGTCGGAAATAAAGAAAACCAATTCGAAATATAGCAACAAGATGGAATTCAACTTTTATTATGGTTAAGCGATTAATTGAGTTACGCCCGCTTTGTGAAGAGTTGGAAACAGCTATACCAGACCTTCATCTGTCGGCAAACGACTGGAATAAATTAGAAAATTTTTTTGTGAGGTTCTCAAATTTCCATTCGACGCCACAATTGCGTTGCAGAAACATCAATTGCTATTAAGCGAAGCATTCGCTATATAGTATAAATGTAAATTTGAATTATTAGAAAATAAAAATTCATATGCTACAGCTCTTTTAAATGCCATGATTGCCCGAGAAAAGCAAGTAATATTACAATGCAGGCCGATACTAACAGCGGTGTTTTTGGATCCTAGATACAAAAGCCTGCTGAATGATCATCAGAAAAAACTGGCTAAAAATCATCTAGCAGATGTATTTAATTATGTTAACTCCAACAATTTCGACTTAAGTATGAATATGAATATCTCTCATAACAATAATAATACACAAAGTAGCTTGATGAGTACTGTCAACGATGATAACGATATATTATATAGATTTTTAGCTGGAAAAATGGATGGTGAAGAAAATTTACCTACTAGTATTCCTTATTTAATTGGCGTTATTGAAAGTGCTGGCAAAGTTATGCCAAAAAAAGATTTTAATGTTTTTTATTATTGGAAACAAAAGAATACAGCGGTTGCAACAATTGTGAATGTAATACTTGCAGTCCCAGCAACTCAAGTTTCAGTTGAGCGAGTTTTTTTCATATTAAAATGGATTTTAACGCATAGGCGAAACAATCTGGATCCGACAATATTAGAAGATACGTTGTTGATAATTTTAAACAAACTCATCGATGAAAAATAATGACCTGGCTTATTTACAATTTATAAATTGAATTCATAGTTTTTTTTATTATTATTTACGATGAATTAAGGTATATATTTTTTATTTATTTTTTGTTGTGAAATGTACTTTCTGTTTTATTTTATACGAAATAATTTTATTTATTTATGAAATAGTAAATACAAAATTTATTTATATAATATATTTTAATTTTTTCTTAAATCTGGACTTTTATTTTTTATACTTCTTACTTTCTAAGCATGAAACTGAATGTAACGTTATACCGTAAAGTAACGCAAAATAATTTTAAAATAATTTTTTGCACCTGCCCTAGTTTGCCACGAAACAGACTAAAGTTTGTAGAGGCAGCCCCCTTCAAGGACCTGACGGACCTTTGTAGGATGCACGTCAGTAGTATCCAGCGCTGTGTAAAAAGCTCAAAATGGTTCCAATGAGTTGGAGGTAAAAATTATTAGTGGTAGGGCTACGGACCATTTTTGTGTCTATGCCTGGTCCTAATGGACCGCCACCCAAACCTAACCTAACCTAATAAACGGTGGGATTCTGAAAATCGCTCATGTAATCTATTCGAAAAATCACGATTTTGATCAATTGTGGATGTTCTATGGCCGATTCTGGCTAATGTTTAATATGCACAAACGTGAAACTTTACCAGAATACTAATCGCATTTTGTTTTAATTCGAATGTTAATAAAAGGTGGGATTTCTGGAAATCACCCATATAACCTCTTCAAAAAATCACGATTTTGATCAATTGTGGATGTTCTATGGCCGATTCTGGCTAAAGTGTAATATGCACAAACGTGAAACTTGGCCAAAATACTAACCGCATTTTGTTTTAATTCGAATGTTAATAAAAGGTGGGATTTCTGGAAATCGCCCATATAACCTCTTCGAAAAACCACAATTTTGATCAATTGTTCTATGGCCGATTCTGGCCAATATAAACTATTTTGAAGGTCAGTTTAGTAACGCACAATTTTGCACAATCATCATACTCCGAAAAATATGTTTTATTATATAAACAGAATATATGGGATTTCTGGTGTGATAATCACGTGAGAAATCCCATCCTATTTCCTAAAGTACACTATGCACAAATTTTCTAATTACACGCACAAAATTGCACAATCCCAATGGTGCTAATTATATTTAGAAATCTTAGGTTTTTCAAAATGGGATTTCTGGAGTGATGTACACGGATATGTTGTATTAATTGCTTGTGCGGTTTGATATTGTGGGTGTGTGATTGGTTGTGTGTTTAGAGACTTGCGAACTCTAGAACTATCACCTGGCGATTTTAATAAAAAATGTATTTAACATGGATAGTGGACATGAAATATCGGAACATCGTAAATACAAAGAACAATTCAGCAACTTTAAATTGATATTGCGTGTATTTTCTTTTTAATTTTTGTTTGTTTTAGAATCGAATGCCTAAGAAAAAAATTGTCTTTTGTTGTCATCAATTACGAATAAAACCATTTATATTGTTACAAAACTAAAATAAAATAAATTTATTAGCAAACATTTGTCTCTTGTATTTAATATCGTGGCACATTTCTTTTTATTGCTGACCAAAAATGCAATTAGGAAGAAAAATCACCCTTAATGGTTATTTTTGGGTTTTGGTAGGTTACTAATGAATGGCAAATGAAAATTTATTTCTGTATCGTTATAATTACTATTTCTAAGATCATTTATGGTTAAATTTTGTACCAAATCTTATTTTAAAGTGATTGATTATATTGTTTACTTTGGGTTGAAAAATTGTTTGGGATACATTTTTTTTTACATCGTTTAGTTGAAATTTTCTATATGACACCAACTCTGTAATTAATTTCAAAACTTTATTAATTTTAAAAGAAATTTGAAATAAACCAAAGTTTAGATTTATTATCTTTCCTTGTGCAAGTGAATATTCTAAAAATGTTACTCTTCAATTTAAACGCAGAAACTTTTCTCAGGAGATCACTCTCTTTACCTTCACCCCATATAAAAATAAGTAGTTTATCATAAACAAACATAATGTACAATTTTCCATGATTTATGTTTCTGGGAGATGAAACATCTTTAGGTTCTAAAATTATTATTTTAAGCAATCAAATAAATTGCAACATTATGAAATATTTATGTCCTCAATATAAAACGAAAAAATTGTCAATAAGTCACTAGAAAAATAAGGAGCTTGACAAGCTTTTAAGAATGGGGTAGTCAATTTGAGTAAAGAATCTTGTAAGAACAATACGGGACAAATTCATACAAAAATAAAACAAAATAAATGTATTATTCGTCATGATGGAAACTTCAAAGATATATCTGCTCAATAATATATAAAAAGCAAAAAAAAAAAGGAAATTAGGTAATGGAAAAACAACTAGCTAGATTGTATTTCGTATAGTAATAATTCAACTGGTTCAGGATCAGTCGAAGGATTTGTTTCAAATTAACTCATATTTAATCTGCACTACGAAGATGGATAAAAAACTGTTGCACTTTAATCAAAGGATGTCTGGTCCATCTATACGAATTACCTCGTCGCCAGCAATTAGGCATGAATAAATCTAGACAAGAATGTATCACAGACAACGCTGGTATCTTCGGCAAAAAAAAAAACTAATACCCTGGATTCTGGGTTTTATATATCTATTTAAATTATTCAAAATGTTAAAACCGGATTCGTACTGTCGAGTAAAAGGGATGATGAAAATCAAATATACGTCGAAAAATTACCTAATCTACAATAGTATCAACGAAATTAAGTCGGATGACATAGAGAATCAATAAGCAGACACGTCAATTCATTTCTAGGAAAATCGTACAATACACCCATCGTTTTCCGAATTTTCCAAGATTCAAATAAGCTACATAAAAAATCGTTACCGTATACCTGTTCTTCGTTTATAGAATACTGAAGTAAAAAGTAAAAAGTTAAAAGTAAAAAGTAAAAAGTAAAAAGTAAAAAGTAAAAAGTAAAAAGTAAAAAGTAAAAAGTAAAAAGTAAAAAGTAAAAAGTAAAAAGTAAAAAGTAAAAAGTAAAAAGTAAAAAGTAAAAAGTAAAAAGTAAAAAGTAAAAAGTAAAAAGTAAAAAGTAAAAAGTAAAAAGTAAAAAGTAAAAAGTAAAAAGTAAAAAGTAAAAAGTAAAAAGTAAAAAGTAAAAAGTAAAAAGTAAAAAGTAAAAAGTAAAAAGTAAAAAGTAAAAAGTAAAAAGTAAAAAGTAAAAAGTAAAAAGTAAAAAGTAAAAAGTAAAAAGTAAAAAGTAAAAAGTAAAAAGTAAAAAGTAAAAAGTAAAAAGTAAAAAGTAAAAAGTAAAAAGTAAAAAGTAAAAAGTAAAAAGTAAAAAGTAAAAAGTAAAAAGTAAAAAGTAAAAAGTAAAAAGTAAAAAGTAAAAAGTAAAAAGTAAAAAGTAAAAAGTAAAAAGTAAAAAGTAAAAAGTAAAAAGTAAAAAGTAAAAAGTAAAAAGTAAAAAGTAAAAAGTAAAAAGTAAAAAGTAAAAAGTAAAAAGTAAAAAGTAAAAAGTAAAAAGTAAAAAGTAAAAAGTAAAAAGTAAAAAGTAAAAAGTAAAAAGTAAAAAGTAAAAAGTAAAAAGTAAAAAGTAAAAAGTAAAAAGTAAAAAGTAAAAAGTAAAAAGTAAAAAGTAAAAAGTAAAAAGTAAAAAGTAAAAAGTAAAAAGTAAAAAGTAAAAAGTAAAAAGTAAAAAGTAAAAAGTAAAAAGTAAAAAGTAAAAAGTAAAAAGTAAAAAGTAAAAAGTAAAAAGTAAAAAGTAAAAAGTAAAAAGTAAAAAGTAAAAAGTAAAAAGTAAAAAGTAAAAAGTAAAAAGTAAAAAGTAAAAAGTAAAAAGTAAAAAGTAAAAAGTAAAAAGTAAAAAGTAAAAAGTAAAAAGTAAAAAGTAAAAAAAGTAAAAAGTAAAAAGTAAAAAGTAAAAAGTAAAAAGTAAAAAGTAAAAAGTAAAAAGTAAAAAAAGTAAAAAAAGTAAAAAGTAAAAAGTAAAAAGTAAAAAGTAAAAAGAAAAAAGTAAAAAGTAAAAAGTAAAACGATTAATAGTTTTTGGTTGTTGTACCTATTTAGTAACGTTCCCCAGGCGGTTTCATAGTTAGTTATGAGCTTGATTGCTAGTTGTAAGGCCTGTTTGGGTTGATGATTTTGGTCCAATGGCTTTGCTGACTCTGGTTCTTTAAGGAAACTTCACGTCTTGGTGCTTTGAAAGTTGTTGTAATTTTTCCGATTTCATTTGCGTATTATTGTTTACTGATTGAGTCTTGATTGTTTGGCCGCTTTTTAGGTTTAGGCTCAGATTTTTTTCCTTTTTATACATGTTTTATAATACTTTAAGAGGTGTAATGATTTCCTCTAAATAAGTTGTCGTTTTCTTGTCGGCTCCGTCCTTTCTGCAGTTTGTGTAAAGGTCATCATTCTAAGGTATCTAAGTTTTGTCGTTCACTGACAATTTCCTCCATCGCTCAGTCTATAATCTTTATAAATGTGCGGTTGATCTGCTGGATGTTTGGCTGGTGAGTTGTTGTTGCTTGTAAATTACTATGCTGCTGTATCAAATATAGTTTTTTTAATAGCTCGATACTGCCTTTTCTAAGCTGTGAACTGCTTGGCTGTTCATTGCTTAAGCACAGAACAAATTCGGTTCGGCTCGAAGATTGAAATCTTGGATCAACGGATTGCCACTCGAAACCAAGCGCCGCCGATGGTGATGGTTTGGGCCGCTGTAACGGCCGAAAGCCGTTCATTGCTCGTTTTTTTGGACCGTGGCATCAAGATAAATGCTCAAATTTATCAGGATCATGTGTTGGAGGGAGCGTTGAAGCCGTGGGTACAAAAACATTTCGGCCGCAAAGTTTCATTTCCACTGCCCAATGGCCACCAAATTCACCGGATGCAAATCCGCTAGATTTCTCGGTTTGGGATATTTTGAAGAGTAAGGTTGGGACAAAAAAGTACCAAAGTGTCGATCATCTCAAGCAAGCGCTTCGCCGGGAATGGGTCAAAATACCGCAGAGCCACTTTCGTGCTGCATGCAATAGCTTTGTCGGCCGTTTGAATGTCATAATCGCGGCTAAAGGTGGCCAAATCGAAAACTGATAATGCAATTCAAAAATTTAAATATTTGTGAACATTTTTTACTTCGATTTAATAAAATTCATCTAAAAATAAAAATTCTGTGGCGTTTTGTTTTGGTATCACTTCGTGTCACCCTGTAGTTTAAAAATATAAAAAATATTTTTTACCGCTTTAAAACCAAAGAGTTGAAAATTGAAATTCCCTGTAGTTTAAAAATATAAAAAATATTTTTTAACGCTTTAAAACCAAAGAGTTGAAAATTGAAATTCAATCTTAATTAAACTGCAATTTCGGGTACTATCGACTACTTACAATAAGTGTCTGTAACCAGGTCGATTCCCTCTTTACGATCAAACCGTGCGCGATACGAGTGGCTTCCTTCAGGAGAATTACTTTATGCTTATTCGTTTACTCCAATCAATCAATTAAAAGTGATTTTGTAAATATGATAATAGCTTTTATGTATGTACTTGATCTGAATGCATTAAATTACGTGACGATAAGCTCATATTAAGATTCGACTGACTTTTATAACTGAATTTATAATATATTGAAGTAATATTTATTTTGTTCCATATTCAACCAATTCCCTTTAAATGGCGAATATAATGCTTAGCTCCTGTTTTCTTCTGCGTATAATATTGCCTGATATACATATAATCATTTCTTTATATACTATTTCTTCCACTGGAATTATGTGAATCAATAGGCTCATTAATTTATCTTGTATTTGAAGTTTCAATTTTGTCAACAAAAAAAAAAAAAAAAAAACAACTGGCATCTATAAAATACAATAGAATGATAACGTTTGACTGTTATTGGTTCAGAATTAAGAGACTAGCATAAAATAGTTTGCGAAAACTACAAATACATTTAAGTGGAACAATAGATGGATGTCAATCGTTTTGTCTATTGTTTTATGTATATTATATTGTCGAACAATAAAAGAGACATATTCTGTTTACATCACTGAAAATATATTCGTATTCTTTATTGATTTTACATTATTTTCCAAAATACGATTTGACCGACAACATACGTATCGTTTATGATATCACAAACAACAGATTAGACCTACTCCCCTTCAATAAACATAAATCCAAACATATAAAATAATTCCAATTAAATCAACAGTTGTGCGATAGGAAAAAAGTCTTTCTAGTTTTAGGATATAGCCTGAATGGCTAGAAAAAATCCACTTTAATTTTTTTTTCAACAGATAATTTACAATAAGTAAACAATAAAAATCAACAATAAAATGTAAATAATGTATTCGTTGGGTTTAATAAATATTCGTCGCTTTTCGGAACATACATACATCATTAGAATTGGAAAATCATTTAAATAATTAATTTATTAAAGTTACCAAAGTAGACAATAAAAAACAAGTTTGAGGAAATTATATCAATGGAACCTAATCAAATTTTTCTACAAAACTTATTTGGAAATGTAACTTATCCCTCAGACGCATAAATCAAATTGTTTGTAGTCTAAACTAATCTAAATATGCAAAAACGAATCGTAAACCGGAGATTTTTTTGTTTCAATTTTCCAAAGCTCATATTTTTAAGTTGAGTTTTTTTTTGTGTAACTTTTATGAGGAAGTTTTTTTTTTTTTTAATGATTTATGATACAATAGCTAGCTACAAATATTGAAATAAATGTTTTTTAGATACAGTTTATGTTAGACTATTGTTTATATATTATATATGGGAAATGAGTTATTGCGAGCAAACACCTTTAGGGTAGACCAATGCACATACCACAAACGTATCTTTAAAATGCTTTACATTTTGATTAAAGCATTGTTTTGATTTAATTTATAAATACATATAGCCAAGTAAAAATAGAAACTTAATAAAATTTAGACAGATATAAATAAAAATAATGTTAAACAATTATAAATCAAACTTTCCAAAATAACTTTCTTTTGATTTATATTTACCTGTTACTCTTATTCAAAATTTATGTTGTTCACGTGACTTTAATTAAATCCAAATGGGAACTAAAATAATTAATTAAAATACATACTATATATTCCAATTAGTTCATGTTCATATTCTTCTTCTATTTCAAATAATTTAGTGCCAATGATCTGGGTCTTTTGTACTATTGCTGTGCAACTTCTTTGTTAGACAATTTTTGTTTGTTTTAGCAACTTTTCAATAGTTTAAGAACACTGTTGAATGTATTCACTTAATAGTTCTTCGATTTTTAACATTTTAACGGCTTATTTTTATATTTACATATTTTTATTTTAACATTAAAATCTTTCATAACGAATAAACAAAAATAAAACGAAATCAAAATACATAATCCATTTACGACGTCGGTGCAACGTGACAAATTTCTAGAATTTCACTTGTTTGATATTGAATTAACAGTTTTTATCTTTTTGTGGGCACGACCACCATGCGACGTCATATATTACAAGCCGCCATGGCGTTATTTTATATCTACTTGACATCTTTTTTTTTTAGTATTTTCAACTATTGGCCGACTAATATATGATGATTATAAAGTATATTACATTGACATACGTCACATAATCATAATTTTATGGTTATTTAATCTTCGGTCGACCACCCCAACGAGACCGAACATACTCCCCTCCAACAAAACATTTAATTGTTTTTTTTTATTATCTAGTCGTTAAGCGGTAATCTGTATAATTTTGTGATTGGACGTTTGAATACTGATGATTTGGTTTTAACAGTTGCGACCCTAATTAGTTCATCCCTTTGTGAACGTCGACGATTCGACCCAACGGCTAAACGCACATGGGTGAATTGCTGTCATGAATCAACACAATGTCGTTGATTTCAATATTACGCCCTTTATTTTGCAATTTAGTTCTTTGTTGCTAAGTATTTAAGTAACTAATGTAATAATGGCTCCAAAACGGTTCTATTAGTTTTTGGATCCGCTCCCATCGACTAAGGCGAGCCATATTTATTTCTTCATAGTTCGGGTGAGGTATCTCAATGACTGGTCCTAGTGACAGAAAGTGAGCGGGTGTTAATGCATCAATGTTGCAGACATCCTCATTTGTAATGGCGCATAACGGCCTAGAGTTTAGAATGCCTTTTATTTTATTTGTAATATTGGTAATTTCTTCGAATGTTAGATGAGCGGTTCCGATTGCCTTAGTTAGTTGTGCCTTGACTGATCGCATTGCTCTCTCCCATAAACCACCAAAATGAGGTGAGATCGGTCGAATGAAGTGCCATTTGATGTTCTGTGACGGTGCGTATTGGTGTACTTTTACGAAGAACTCGGTACGCGATTAACTTGTAGTACGCGATTAACTTGTAGTACTAGACCCGTTATTGGAATAAGTCAATAAATGTCGCTAGTGAGACTAACTTAGAATTTGATTGACGAGGTTGTATTTGACGAGTGATTTAATATCGACTGCAAATTCACTTGATTGAACAAATTGAACCAATTTGATTTCAGCGAGTTCCAATTCTTCCGTCGACATATACACTGACGATTTGTAGATGTCCTTCGTCTTGTCGACCCACCTCAACACATAAACCATTATCCGTAGTAACCGTGGCCAACTGGATATAGAGTAGAATAATTTACTTATTGGATTATCGTTAGATGACGTAGCCTTTGTGAGTAACAGGCTTTTTCTGCTCTCAGTACGACGTTCTTGAATTGTGTCTGTGACCGTTGGAATATGTGGCCATTCAGGCACTATTTTTGATAACCACCCTGAACCTTTCCACCAAAGGTGGTGCGAAGAGCAACCTTGCTTTTTGACGTTAACAACGTCGTCGTGACGATGTCGTTTAACTGCATGCGTATGTATATTACCGCAGAATAAGCTAACTCGCTTGCGTCTCTAAATCCATGAATTTCATAGTCATTCTTTAAATTGGCGACATATCTGGGAATTCGTTTCTTTGTTATAGAGTGAAATTGGTTTTGAATATTACTCCATGCGTTTTGCTGTTCTTGTGAAAGTTGATCATTGCATGACAATTTTTGGAGCCATAAGCTTTGCATGAAATTTTTGACTGACACGGTAAATGGAGATAAACACCTCAACGGGTCAAAAATCCTTGATGCAACTGATAACACACTTTACTTCAACATCGTTCGCTAGATTCCAATATAGTCCTAGGACTTTCTCTGCTTGACCTTCTTCGGTTATTTGTGCTAGATCATTACTGTCACTTAGATTGGAATTATTGTACGCATCCATGATCCTTTAAAGTTCCTATTAATTGGTTCTTTATTTGAACTGCTATATGAACTGCTGTCTACATAGAAATTTTCCTTGATTACTCTGGACTCATCGGGATGAGTTTCTCCATAATCTTCGGCCATTTGGATAAACGCTCTCATTGCTAGAAATGGGGCTGAGGAGGTCCCTTAACTCAAAGAAGTAGAAGTGAATTAGTATTTGGCGGACCCTGAACGCTCGGAATCTTAGCAAAATTGTCCATAACGTATCTTGCAACCTGGGGCCAATCAGTAAATTGTCGTTTTAACTAACTCCATTTGACGAAGCCACTGATCCTTCAAAACAACCCTCAACTTTGTTGCCAAATTATTGCATCGTACGATGACATGTTGAGGTAAATAGAACACTTCTCTCTCGTTGACGTGAATTTTGTCAGGTCGTAATCGTTTCATGTGTCCAAGAGTTTCATATTCAGTCATGAATTTCACATACAGTTGTTTAAATTCGGGATTTCGACTCATTTTCTGTTCCATGTAGAATAGGCGTTGTAGAGCTAGCTGGTAAGAGTCACCTAAAAGAAGTCTTTCCGCCACAAATCTCCCTTCCTCGTTTCTTATCGTGGTGGCTTGAAACTGGTTTTCACATAGTTCTTCCTCTGGGGTTTTTGATGAGCCATCTACTATTTCTTCTTGTTCCCAAAATCTACGAAGCAATTTTTCTAAGCTCCAATCGTCTGCCATAATTCCATTAAAATTATTTAATGGTGTCCACTTCATTTCGTTCTTTGATTTGTATTCGGATTTTCCTGCGATTACGTAACCGAATATGGTGTCTTGTGCTACAACATGTAATGTTAAGAGAATTTGCTCCGGTGCCAATATGTAGAAGAAATAATCTGCTCCCAACAGAATGTCGATTTCTTGGGGTTCGCTAAATTGTCGATCCGCCAAGGTTAACTTCTTAAGTTTTTCCTCGTGTGATTCTTGAAACGTATCATTCCAAATCAATTTGGCTATGTTTTTCAATATGTATACATTGATAGTTAGATGTTTCGAATAATCAAATCTAGAAAGAATCGTGACTGTCGTAAGTCCATTTGTTGACACGGTCGATGTAGCGAGTCCCTCTACAAGTATCTTTCCTTGTTTTTTCGATATACTAAGTCTCCGAACACACTTTTCGGAAATGAACGAAGTTTGAGAACCCGAATCCATTAATAATTTACGAGTTGTCCATGTTGATTTTTTAGTTGTACTTCCGCGGTTGGTAAGAAAGTGCTTCCATCAGCTGAGAGATGTAAAACAGTTGCGGGACTCGCTGTTGCTTCGTTTGTGCTTGGATCGCTTCCTGCCAGTTCCGGTATCGCCATTGAGGCACATGTACAGTTTGGCTGCTTGTTCGCGTCTTTGATTTATGTCTAATTTCTTAAACTGATTACACACATATATTCGGTGTAACTCCGCACAAAATGCACATTTGGACGACCTGACTAGCTCGTCAGATTCTACGCTCGATGTCAGTTGATGAACCTTGGTTGAATTTGATTTTGTTACAGGTCCGATTGGTGAATCGCACGCTTCAAGTGCATCGGCCGGCTCGCTAATAAATTTGAGAAGCTCTTCGAACGATGGAAACTCCTTTGATACAGTGCGATGTGCCCAAGCTTGTTGAGTCTCAGTGTCTACTTTTCGAAATAATATGTAATTTAGCCATACGTCTGCTTTACTTGTTTCCTTTCCCAACGCCATCATTCCTCTAATTATCTCATCAGCTACTTTATATATATGTCGTAATCCTTTTGCAGAACCCTGTGTATTGTTCCCGTATTGTTGGCTGCTCGATAAATAATTTTATTAAATTGTTTAGCATGTATTTTTTTTATCGTATCGTTCGCACAACTTCGCCCACGCTTGATTATAATTGGCGCCTGACACGCTAATGTGCTTTATTAGATCTGCAGCTTCACCGCGTAAATAGCCCTTCAAATAATGAAATTTTTCCACTTCACTGAGACCTAACTTACTATGAACCGATGCCGTAAATAAATCTTTGAAACAAGGAAAATCTGTGTACTTTCCGTCAAACATAGGAATGTTTAGACGTGGAAGTCTTGCTAAAGAATGTGGCTCGTCTAATGACTGACTCACCGTTTGGTTTAGCTGGCTTGTGAAAGTAGCCGATATATTGGTTAAGAACTCGTTTTGCTCCGGTAACTGTCGAGACATCATTTTTTCGACTTGATCCATCTCGCCTGTGGTACTTCAATTATTTCGGTAAATTTTGACTTGATATTAATGTATTTAGTTTCATACTCCGCCATTTCGGATGGCACTTCAACTTTTGCTAACTGCATTTCACATTCCGTGAATTCACTGAAAGCCCGCTACAATAGTACCAATCTTGATTTAATCTCCGTTAGCAAAGTTCGTTCGGTAATGCTGTCTGCGAATTTCACCAGCCGAGTAATACTCCTCTTCGCTATTCCTCTTCGTCCTGTAAATTTTCTCGCTATGTCTGCCATAATGCGTTTCGCTCCTCCTCTCTTTACTGACTTCGTTATGCTCTTTTGAATTTGGATTGTGGCCTATACCGCTGATTGTTGCCACGTTATGGCACGATGCACAATCACTTTCTTAATCACCGAAAATTGCGTCACGGTGTAATTATTAGCAATATACTCTTCGAATACGTCTCCTATCCCTGACCGATCGACGAATCACGAACTTACTCCCGCCGAACTACAAATTGATTAACCATGCTATTGAATGTTTCTTTAATCATTCACTAACTCACAAATTACTGGCCAATCCACAACGAACCATGATTTGAGTTGACCGACGCCAATATGCCCTTATTCTAGCTACATATATACTTTAGACTTACTTTCGAAAGATAATTAGAAATCGTTGAACGCCCGCTTTTACAATGTCGCTACCTCGATGTAACCAATTAGTGAAGTCATCCTCAGTACTTGCGTTGATGTTCACTACGATATAGGATGATTGCTTCAAACCTTAAGTGCACAATGCCACTCCCTCGATACAACCAATTACTGAAGTCACCCTCAGTACTTGTATTGTTGTCTCAAAATGGAATGAAGCAGAGTGGTTTATGTGACCGTTATTTTATCGACCAACCAATAGACGACGTCACCACGTGATTACTCCAGAAATTAGAAATAGTTGAACGCCTGCGTTTACAATGTCACTCCCTCCATGCAACCAATTACTGAAGTTACCCTCACTACTTGTGTTGATGTCTCAAAATGGAATGGCAGTGTTGTTTATGTGACCGTTATTTTACCGACCAAACAATAGACGACGCTACCACGTGATTACCTGCCGATGGTACGTTATTGCCTATTTAATTATACCGATAGTGATGCACCGTCTTTGGTGTTATCCACGTGGAAAAACTTGGTAATATTGCTATGCAATGCAATTAATTTATCCGGCTTATGAGGCGATAATGCCAAGCACGGTAATGATACAATTAATTTGCAAACGGCGATGCAATCAGATTAATGATTCGCACGTTGTAATAATTGTGACGATGCGACAAGGTCGATTCACACGAAGTATTAAAATAAATTAAGTCGGTCTTCACTACACTGTTTTGTTTTATTTGATACTCAAGTTTATTTAACTATATATTCACTTCACACGATAAATTTGCTAGTCACGTTTACTCGGATAAGTTTTCCGGTGTCGTTTAGATGTCATCGGAAATATGTAGATGAGTACTGCTGTTATTATACTGTTCTTTTTCCTTTCTTTTAAGAACATTGGCTTAATAATTCCGGCGTTTAAACATAGCACTTATATGGTAACCCTCATCATTTTTTTCAGGTTCTAAATAAATGATTAAGTAATTGGACTGACTGACGGGATATTTTTTTCAGCTCAGGATAAAATATAGTAAGTATAAAATGTAGGAACGAGGGCAAATAAGTTGATTCGGTCGACGTCATTGGTAATAAGGTTGGTGTGACAAAATATTTTTTTTTTTTTACAAACAAAGTAGTGGTCAATATCCCAATTTCCTGGTGGTCAGGTGGGAAGTGGTTTCGGGGATTCTAGTTGGCACTTGTTGTCATCTCCGTAACTTGCGTTACCTCTACGTGGTGACCGCAGGTAGCTAGATAGCTGATTCTTTGGCTGCTAGACTGAAACACGGTGCTAAAAGAGTCAACCTTAAATAAATCACTGGGCTGGTTTAAGTTGTTATTCGTACAGTGCTGATAATCGACCAGACTGGGGGCCAGTTTAAAAACTTTTTTTTTTTTTTTTTTTTTTTTTTTTTAATTCATTACCAATTTTATTAAAACGTTTAAAACAAAGTTACAGTAAATAATAAGTAATTGGTAAGATAATTGCACCTTTAGTTTCAAAGAAACGTGTGTCAGGACAATGGTTCTCTCTAATAATATTACAAAAAATTTAACAAAAAAGTCAAAGTTAACACAATAATAATTTACAAAATTTACAAAATTTAAAAAGTAAAAGTAATATAAATAAAATAAAAGACAAAACTATAATAATACACAAAATAGATGCTCAATTGCTTTGTTTAGTTTCAACCAATTTTTGAGAGCTTTGGAGAAAGCGGAGAAGCTGCTGCACACTCGAATTTCCAATGGTAAGTTGTTAAAGATTATTGCTGAAGCCACACTGAAGTAACGTTTACGAAACTCTAAATTAACATTGGGGACAAACTTTATAAACTTGAAATTTAAACGAAGATTATAAACTGAATAGTTGACAAAAGTTGTTCCCGCTGATGATGTAAAAAAGCTTTAAGACCTTGAAAACATACATGTGTTGTAAAGGCATTATATCCAGCTCCTGAAATATAGGCCATGATGGTGTCTGCAATGATTTAAACGTCATTAGCCGCAAAACATGCTTCTGTCGAACGTACAGAGGATGTAAAAGAGTTTTACAAGCACCACCCCAACATGCTAAACCATACAGGAGGATAGAATCAACTAGGGCAAAATAAACCAATTTCAGATGATATAACGGACAGTATAATCGTAAAACATACATTTTCCTGGAAACCAAAAGAATTCTCGACTTAAGGCCTTCAATGTGGGCCTTCCAGTTTAGGTTACTATCAATCATAACTCCCAAATATCTCATTTCACATACCGAGCTTATGGTGAAGCAACCATTAGGGATACAAATTGGACTGTTATTACAGCCAAATGCGTGATAGATAATCGGTGTTTGGGATCTCTGGCATTCCTTGAAATGCATAACTTTAGTCTTGTCGCTCAAAATCAAATTATGGGCTCCCAACCAAATCGCTAACATAACCAAATCCTTGTCAATATTAGTAAGGTTCGCATGATGGTTGAGGCCAGCATAAACAAATGAAAGATCATCCGCATACGCAGTGAGGGTACCAGAACAATTCTGGTTGAAGATTCCATTTATGTAAACAAGAAAGAGTAGCGGCCACAACACTGAACCTTGAGGAACTCCAACTCTAATATAACGCTCCTTACTCAAAATATTGTTGACGCGGACAACTTGAGTTTGGTCACTTAGATAATCAGAAAGCCACTTGTGTAACATTCCACGAAAACCGCAACGATTTAGTTTTAACCGAAGAATTGTATGATCAACTCTATCAAAGGCTTTGGTTAGGTCAACAAACATTGCTGAAGCCTTAAATCCTCGATCAATGCTGCCACTTATCTGTTCCAGAAATTCTAAAATCGCTTGTTCGGTATTTTTATTGTTACGAAATCCAAATTGTTTCGGAGAGAGAAATTCTTTTTGATCCAAAAAATCAACAATCCTGTTCTTCATAGCCTTTTCAAAAATTTTAGAGAAGATTGAAAGAAGTGATATTGGTCGGTAGTTATTTACACAAGTTTTATCATTTTTCTTAAATATGGGGACAACAACAGCTCTTTTCAAGTTTCCAGGAAAAACTCCTCTTTCAACACTTAAGTTAAAGAGAAAAGACAAGACATCCACAAGGAAGCAAGCCATTTTTTTAACAACACTATTTGGAATTCCATCAATCCCAGGAGACGATTTATTTTTTAGGGAGTTAATAATATTATACAATTCCCCTGGAGAAACAGGTGAAAAATAACAACTATTCATAACATCATAGCTCTCAGTAACTATTCGATTTCTTTCCAACTCATCCATCACTGTCGAACTATTGGAGTTCCCTATACTTACAAAGAAATTATTAAATTCATTAGCAATAGCCGCAGAATCCGAAATGGTCACATTATTATGACTATTAATTTCTCTGATTTCAGCGTTACCATGATGCTCACCAATTATATTATTCACAGTTCGCCAGTTTTTACGAGCATCATTACCATTTTTTTCAAACTGTTTTGTGTAGAAGTGTTTTTTGGTCAGCTCTATTTTGAGATTTACCATATCACACAGTTTGCGGCTGTAGTTAGCTAGCCTTTTATTGTTAGGAAACTTTTTTGCTAGGTGACATATTCTATTTCTTTTACGAATGGCTCCCAACAAATTATCAGACATCCATGGCTTAAGCTTGGCTGTTTTATTGAGTGGGACCAATCTAGTACAGTTAGCAAGATGACCACTAAAAATATTTATGAAATTATCATAAGCTAATGACGCATTAGACACATTATAGACATTGATCCAATGTTCATTTAACAGCAATTCTTTTAAACACTCATAATCTATACGAGATATCTGCCTCGCATTATTCTTAAGATGCCCTTTATTCGAGCTCTGTATAGCCAGTCCGATGAATTTAGCATCAATTAGACAGTGGTCTGAGATGCCCAAATTATGCACCTTGTATGAAATATTTTGGAAATATCTGTGGTCAAACCTAAAAAAGATATTGTCGATACAGGTCGCAGATGTTTTAAAAATTCTTATAGGTTCATCCACTAAAATCTCAAGACCAAAACTAGACGAAATAACTAAAAGATTCTCCACATGCGCAGTTTTCCGCACAAAATCCATATTAAAATCTCCCATAATTAAAAGGTTAGTATATGGCAAGTTTTGCAGAAGCTTAGTGAAATCTTCAATGAAATCTGGAATGTTAGCAGCATGCAGTCTGTAAACACATACAGCACATAATATTTTTGAACACCAAGGAAAAGTTATACCAACACCATCAAAAGACCTAAAGTCAAGGTTAAACTGCTTACAGCTCAACATTTTACTAGCGTAAATTGCAACACCACCAGACCTATATCCCTCATTACATTTAGCAAACAGGTTATAATCATGTAGATCGTAGTTCTCAATTTCATCATTAAAGATCCATGTTTCAGACAAACCAATCAATAACGGCTTCACGCATACAGACTCAATGTAAGACAGCAGCCTATCCGAATTCCTCCTCATGCTTCTTATATTCTGATAAACAAAACTAAAATCATTCATCATGAAAACGCAAGAAGCCAATAATATAATAATATCTAAACACAATAACAAAAACACTCCAAAGCATATAAGATAGCATTGCAATACAAACAACTGATATGAAAATACCGATAGTAAAAATTACCCATAACGTGCATAATGAAATTTCAAAAGATAATGAACGGTAACTCCATAAAAAAAAAATTTAAATAGAAAACGAAAACGGAAGAATGAAAAGATAAATATACAAAATAAATTTAATAAACTCCAATATGATATATGTAAACGTCTCAAAAATATATTGTAATACCGTAATAATTTTTGTGTCATTGAATGATGGCCATCAATGACTGTGAAAAAATTGCAAATAGCTATCCCAATGTTGGTCCTGTAATTAAGTTCAGAAATTACCACATCATCGCAGCACAGAATCCAGCCGTACCACACATATCGCATATGCAAGGTTTTAGTTGAACTCATGAACCACCAGTGCCCCACACCAACAAATGAAAATAACTGAAAAATATCAAATTGTGAACTGATGGATGAAACTAAACAAAAACAAAAACAATCTTCAGATTTGAAAAACAAAATTAACAGAAATAATAATAAATTGATAAATAAAAATAGAATTTGTGAAATTTGGTAAGATAAAATCAAGAACTTATGTAAAATAAAATAAAATTCAAAAAAGTTAATTATACTCAAATGCTTATTATTCCTTATTCTTCCTGGACGGGCCTGCTTGATGAATGTTTTGATGTTGAGAAGGAGTACTATTAAGTTCAGAACTATCCATGATTTGAGCGATGACATTTTTTTGTTGTTTAGTTGGAGTAGCAGCAAAACCCAAATTTTTTTGGATCCGAATGATATCGTTGAATGATGAGACGGTATGAACAATTGATTCCGCAGATTTCCGTAGGTAGATTTTACAATCTTTGCACCAAAGAAATTGAAACTGATGTTTGATTTTGATATTTTTAGCTTCATTATACAATTTGGATTGCAATTTAGTAAGGTGGTGCAAAAAAATAATTTTGTGAACCGCAGAAGTCTCCTCAACCTTAAACTGGACCATTTTAATTCTCCGAAATGTAGCAAGTATGTTATTTTTTAATTCAATCGATTTTAGAGTAACAATATGAGAGTTTCGTAATACTGTTTGAGTTTTTGGTGATATTTGTTGAACAGACATTATGTCGTCATTAGACATTGACACACCCATCTGCATAATAATGTTGCTTATAGTACCACTGACATCTCGACAGTTTGGGGGTAGACCAACAACAATGATGTTTTGTTTAATTGCTTTTTGATTAGCAAGATCAATCTCAGCCTCCATGAAATTGATTTTGCTCTCTTGAATATTATATTTCAGCTCAAAGTTTACCAGTTTTGCCTTTAAGGAATCATTTTCCTTGGAGAGACCGGAAATAGTTTCCTTCAAGTCATCCAAAGTTTTACATATAAAATTGAAGGATCTCTCGAAGTCATCAAACTGCTTCTGCATACCTTTGAGAATACCAACAATATTATCCATGTCCGGTGTATCCGTATTTGGTTGCACATTAGGAACATCATCATCTTCTACATCCAGTATTGTAATATTAGCTGTGGTACGACAATCCGGACATACCCAAGTGGCAGAACCAATTTTGAGTCCGCTAAGCAAATCATCAGATATATCAGCACACTTAATATGGAAAATCTTCACACACTTGGCACATTTAACACCAGGAAAACGACCTTTAGTAATGTTTTTAGTACACATTGCACAATTTCCACTCATTTTTTTATTTATTTTTATTATTTTTTTTTTTATTAAAGATAGATGAAACATTGATTAACTAATTTTACTTATTGTTTTTTATAGTTCCAAGAAAGATTAAATTGTTTTTCAATGATTATCAATTTAAAAATCAGTACCTAAACAAAATGACACACAAAACTTTGTAACAACAATTTTATTGATTTTTTTAATGTAATATCCACTTGTTTACGCACACACAGTACAGCAGCATTATGCACCATTCATAGCGGATTTAAACAACGTAAAGATTACAGTTTCAAAATTGTTCTTATAAAAAATAATGCAAGAACCAATTAACTATATGCACGATTAAATTAACACTATGCACGATAATTTATTACAAATCACTTAATATATGCCATATATAATGAATTATAGAAATAACTATTTTAAGTAACGTTTTAAGTAACACATAAAACACAGTAGACTATATAGCAACACAATGCAGATTTGGGTATATTAAACAATACGGTACACCAAGTGATTAGTTCAATGGCTAGATAATATGATTAGCACTTGTAAATAAAACTTAATCAATTAATTATTTAATATTATTTATAGAAAGATGTAAAATGAGGTATTATAGAAATAATATTAGGTAATTTATTTTAATTTTAATTTTCCTTTTTATTTATAATATATTTATTTTGATGTTAACGCTTTGAAATCGCACGAGATAATGCTAGCTCAGTCACTAACAGTGGATCCGGATAACTAGCGTCCTCCACACGAAATACTGGTCCCTCCACTCGGATCACTAAACCTGGGCTAACAAAGCAGAACCAAAGCATGAAGGAAGCTGGTTCCTCAAGAACAACCAATAATACTTGGAGAAAGCCTGGAGGGCCCAAGTAAAAATAAACAACATTTCGCCGGAAGACAGGACGGAGAAAGACAAAGCCATGCTTGCGTGGGCAGATAAAGTCACCGAACAGACGTCGGAAGGCCCTTCAACTGGACCACAACTAAAAAGAGTAAGATCGCAGGAGTTAAGTCCTAAGATCACCAAGAGGGTACCGGTATTAGGCCTTTTCGTGAGGTACTCAAGGATCACTCAAGCAAGGCGTACATGAAGGACGCGGACAAGCCGGGGGATCCGATGTCAGCTTCAGACACCACCACTGAGTTTGATAGCTCATCTGCGCCGGAAGTGGCGAACAGCCAAGCGGAAGCTCTCTCCACGAACACGGAGATGTCAACGTCCATGAAGTCTTTAAAAAGGCTCCAACATCACTTCTCATCAGGGGAGGACTCTTGATAGAAAAGAGGCTGTAAAGATGACATTGACATTTCTCCAAGTCAACCTTCACCACTCTAAGGCTGCA
The DNA here is from genome assembly GCA_958295665.1 of Tipula vernalis. Taxonomy (NCBI): domain Eukaryota; kingdom Metazoa; phylum Arthropoda; class Insecta; order Diptera; family Tipulidae; genus Tipula; species Tipula vernalis. The sequence goes on from OY282558.1 coordinate 188,418,987, forward strand.
TCAGCTGCTCTCATTTTAAAAATTTGGGAAAGAAGTAACATAATATTATCTTAATCCAGGAACATTCGGTCTCTAACGACAGGGTACTTGGCCTCAAGACTCCCTATTATAGATTAATGCATAAAAAAAGTAAAACAGTACATTTTGGGTTTGAGTTTGGCCGTCGAGTACGGAGTTGTTTTGATTGAGGTATGAAATTAGTATCAAGCTAAGATGATGTTGGGTTAGGATTGAGTTAGCTTGCGTTCGGGTTGAGTAAGGAGTTAGGAAATTATTTGGTGGTTGATTGGGGTTTATGTTAAGGGTTGATTTGAAAGATTTCGGGTTGAATTGGTGATTGTGTTGACCGTTGGATTGCCGGTTTATTTAGTGATTGCGTGTCTTTGATTTCTTTTAGATTGATTTGGAGGTTCAGTTTTAAGTTGAGGTGAAGTTTGAGTTGATGAGTGAGTTAAGAGGGTTAGTAAGGGATTGCAGAGTTGAGTTAATTATCAGGTCCGAAGTTATGATCACCTTGTTAGGTTTCAGCCCTTTATATTTTCATTTTATAATTATAGCATCTTCCGATGCATAATTATCATTATAATTTGAGAAAATATCATAATTTTCAATCAAATATAAGTTTGTCTCACAAACAAATTCTAAATAAACTAATAAAATATTTTAGTTCTTTCTAAGCCAATTTTTATAAAAAGCAAAATATAAAAATATGTAATTTATATAAATTTACAAGATCTTCAATTCCTTTCATAATTATTCTACTGTCCTCGTCATTTTTGCGCACTACCATAACAGCATTACGGATGCAATAGTATTTGTAACTATTTTACGTTGTATCTTACATACATAACAAAGTTGGTACTATTGACGAACAATTTACGAAAGTAACCTAAAATAAATTATTGTGAAAAATTGAAATTATTTGCTATAAATTTATTGAACTAATTAATTATAATTTAAAATCTTAAAATTAATTTCACAAATATTTTTTATTGTGTTATTGTTGTTCTGTCAACTAAAAACTATTACTTTAGTACAAGAATCATTTTTACTCTGATTGTGTTCACATGAATTAACGAAGTAACACCTAATTTAAGCCGAAATGTGTTGCAATTTAGATGTCGCAATTATTATGTATGTAAATTATGTGGCTTTATTCGTTTTTTGTTTATTCATAATTACTTAATAAAATATTGTACAACAATCAAGTTTAAAAATAAAATTTTTGAATTTCAATATATTTATTTATAAATTCGAATTTTCAATCACACCTATACTTGGGATAAACGCGAAGATACCCGCCTATTGCCGCAGCAATTTACAAAAGGTAGCCTTTGCCCCAACAAAAGGTAACTGCAGACTATCATTAACAATTTTTTGTATCGTCGATAAAAGTTTTTATTGCTTGTAACAGCGGTACGGTCCTCATCAAATTGTTGCATGTTTTTTAGCTCGGTTAATTCTAACCTGAGATATATATTTTCTTTCTCCGAATTTTTCAAAGTTGTAAACCTTTTCTCAAGCATATCATTACGTTCATTCGTTTTTACCATCTGTCTTTCTGAAGTTTCGGTTACTTTGAGGACGTCAGCATGTACCATTTCGATTGTTACACTAACTGGGGAATTTTGATCTCCAGATAATGGTGCTTGAGCATTTGATGCATTTTGTAAACAATATTTACATTCCCACACAACACGATTTTTGAACAACTGGTCCATATCACTATTAGATAATTTTACACAGCTTGCATGAGAAACTCCTCTACATTTGTCACAGCTAATTGATAAATGACGAACTCGAATTAACTTTTCATCATATTTAGTGCACTTTGTCATTTCTGGCCTTTTGTCTTTCATTTCTATAATTTAATTAGAAACAAATTTTATACTTAATTAATAGTATTCAACTATTTATTTAAAATTTAACATAGTTTAATGCTTGAATTATTGTATTATATACTCAAACACGTCTATCTCACACGACTAAAACAAAAAGAGAATGATTATTACTGCAACCCAAAAAATCAAACTCATTTATGTAAACTGACGGACTTTAGTCAAAAAGATAATATGCGTTTTAGTACACAAAGATGATAATTGAGAAAATAAACAATCGAAGGCTTCGAATATTTTGATAAGCGGTTCATATGCACAAGACCGGTCTCTTTTTTTATTAAAATCATAAACTCATAACAAATAAAAATAAAATAAACTAAATTGTTTATGCTCATCTGCAATTCTTTCTAGATCATTTGGAAAATTAATCTAAAATAGGTCAATAGGTCCGCTCCTTTACATTGTGGATCCATATATACTTAAGCATCAAACAACCAAGGTTTTAAATGTCAAAATATAGATCCGGCACCTCACTGAATTTTAACCTCATATAACCAGCAAATTGAACCGGAGAAAGACAGACACAATTAATGACTTTGGCGATGAGAGATGTATGCCTACTCAATACTGTGAATATACCAAAAGACAATTAAAGCTATTTTTTGTTCCATATAGAATTGCTAGTTGGATCAGAATTTCCTATTTTCAAATATGAACTAAAGATAATTTATGGAGTGATACCTACATTGAACATACGAGTAAATACACCCCATTCACAAAATGTGATTAAAATGAAAAATTTAAATTAATTTAAAAATAACAAGGCTATAAAAAACCAATATTGATGGCAGCAATAATAAATATAAATTGATAAATAAATTGTTTTTTTTATGTATATTTTATAAGTATAATGGCATTAAAAATATTTTTCGTTTGTTACGTACGTATAGAAGTCCTCATAAAAATGAAATATTTTAATCAAATTTATATAGTTTTCTGTATTCGTATACACAAGTTAAAATATAGTTGCATCTGTATATATTTACTCTATACAAATATCTGATAATACATGTATGATAACAATTTGATTTATTTTGTGGTCATTTTTATTATTTTCAATGATAATAAATGTATTACGTCACAATCAAAATCAATAATTGTTTTGGACATATTATCAGGAAATTGTCAATTGCAATGGTTTGGTTTTAAATAAAAATTCAAGGAAACACTGATCAGTTTCATGTCATTGTGCTACATTCTCATCGGGGCCATGACTTCAAAGTTCTATAAGTTATTTAAACTGTGCATTGTCAAAATGTAAATACCGTTACTGACCTCGTCAGATTGATGATATTACGAGATAAAGTTACGTGTACATCCTGTCAAATAACTCATCACTAAATGCATCAAATCATGTTTTTTACGCATTCCAGTAACCACTTTGCTTTGATGATGATATTAGGGGTTACTTCCAATTTAGGCCAATTATAAGTTTTTCTCTTCTTTGAGTGCACGCAAAAAAAAATGTATGTACTTGCGCTAAGTAAACTTAGAATTGTTGAATCAACTTAAATTTTTGTTAAGTTAACCTAATCATGCCAAGTCATATTAGCATAAGCATTGTTAATTTAACAAAATTGGAAAAGTAAAATTAAAATTTTCAAAAAAAAATCGTTTTTCTTTGTTAATATAAACTTACGTGAAGTTAACATTGTGCTAGGATAATGTCACAACATCCAAATCTAGAATTTACTTATCGGCATGATAAATTAATTTAGTAGCTAAGTATAAAAACCCTCGGATTTATGGAAAGCTAAATAGTAAAATTAACATTAATTTATTGTTAAGTTAACCTAACCGTGCCACGTCATATTAGCAAATAAGCATTGTCAATTTAACAATATTGGAAAAGTAAAACACAAATTTTCAAAAAAATCGTTTTTTTTATTAATTATTACTTACTTGTGAAGAACAAGGGCGACTAATTTAAAACGTTAATTTAATTTAAAACTGATTTGCTTATCCTGGTTTGCGTAGCTTGCCTATCCCGGTTGGCCCACCCCGAAATTCGATTTTTACTTTTTTTTTTATTTATTATCATAATGAGCAGCGCGTATAGAGAGTGGAAAAATCCGATAGCACGACAAATGTAAATTTTTTTCTCGAATGTACCATTGGGTTTTTCCACTTTCTCAACAATCGATATGCGAATGCGACGCCACGAAAAAAAATAATACCCAAGGCAAGCCGTTAGTACGTATGCTCGGGGTCGTGTCATCTTTTAGTTAACTTTGGATCATTTTGTAGTTATCTTTTTGGGTGTATATGCTGCAGAGTTCAAATAGGATCGAGTTCAAATAAGGTTGAAACCGAGTTGAAATAATCATTTAATATTTCTTGTAAAAGGACGCTTTTAAGTTTTTTTTCTGGAAACAGTTTTAATTGAATTTTTTAAACGTGATTGGATTGAAAATTCGAACGTTCGAACATTCAAGAATTATTATTTTTTCATCATTTATTACGTTTATGCTTAGGGTTCAACCTGGTTTTAACCTAGGTTATCTTTTACTATAATCGGAGTCGAGCCATCTTTTAGTTAACTCGACTCGACCTAAAAAATTTGGTGGGTCTAGTCGAGTTAGCTCTAAAAAATATTTATATAATGCACATCCTCGCTTATCGAATAACTACGTCAATAACTACGAAAATATTGCGCCTTTTGAAAATAAAAAACTTTTTCTTTGTGTATATTCATTTCCTTATAAGTATGTAAGTTTATTAAATAAACATGTTTGAATGTAAATGTAATACAATTTTAATTTTGTTCGTCATACAATTCGTTTTTCCGAAGTTCTTTCTGATGATCTTCGTATAGATTGTCTCGTTTGTGAATTTGTGATGCTCCTTGTCGGATGTTCGTTTTAATCGTTAAGATTTTTGAAAAATCAAAAGAAGATGATAAGTAAACTAATAAATCTAAATCTATGTGTTAAATTCACTTAGCAATTAAGTAAAATAACATATCTATATGTTAAATTCTGTTAAGAGATAAGTAAAAGTTAGTATTTTATGTTTTTGCACATATGTATTGCTATATTAACTAAGATGATAAGTGTAAATTAACAAATCTATGTGTCAAATTCACTTAACAGATAAGTAAAAATTATTATTTTATGCTAAATTAACTTAGCAGATTATTAAAATTAACCAAAGATTAAGTAACGAGGTGATCGCCATTATGATTTGGTAAAATTTCACCATAGTTCGTTTAATCGTGAAAAGTGTGGTGGTTCGTTTAATCAGAACTTATATAGATTTTATATTTTTAAATAAATTAATATTAAATTTAAATTAGTGCTAATCTTTTATTTTTATTATGGCTGATGTCGATAAATTACATGAAGTATTTAAATCAAAATTTGAAAGTGAACTATATAATAAAATAAAATGTAAGTGTATTTTATTTTTATTAAATTAAACAAAAAGTTTAGGTTGTATACCGCGTGGCAAATATAATGCTTAAAATTATGTGTTTACGTTTATTTGCTTTAGGTGTTAATCGATTAGCTTTTTAATATCGCTGAAAATCTATACACTTTGTTTAAGTTTTTGCAATTAAACACTTGTCCAGCTTCCTGTTCAAGCGTTTGTGTTATTTAAATTTTAATTAAATTTTTTTAATATTACGCCACTCTGGCATATTCGAAATCCAAACAATAAGAACATTATTTCGTTTAGGGTAAAAAATCAATTACAAATAAAATTC